>NQII01006913.1:0-83227 GCA_002778355.1 Clitarchus hookeri | reverse complement strand
GTGGCGTCGCCGCCGCCTCCGGCGCCCTCAGCGAGCGCAGGCTGGACGCGACGCCGCCTCCCGCCGGCACGATGGCGATGTTGTTCCTGGAGGACTTGAGCAGGCGGCAGGCCTCGCCGTCGGCGGTCAGCGAGGCGCGCGACTTGAGCACCGCCTCGTCGTCCGCCCTCGCGCTCATGGCGGCCCGGCGTGCCTGCAACCACCCCACTCTCTCTCACACTCTCTCCACTATCTACTCTACTGTACACACCTTGACCCTTCTTTATAACTGCTGGGATAAGGCTGGACTCACAATAGTCCGCCGCATCCGTCAGTCCAAAGCGATTCACGACAATCCGTTGTCCGTCAATCCTTCTGTACGGAAAAAANACCGCCTCGTCGTCCGCCCTCGCGCTCATGGCGGCCCGGCGTGCCTGCAACCACCCCACTCTCTCTCACACTCTCTTCACTATCTACTCTACTGTACACACCTTGACCCTTCTTTATAACTGCTGGGATAAGGCTGAACTCACTATAGTCCGCCGCATCCGTCAGTCCAAAGCGATTCACGACAATCCGTTGTCCGTCAATCCTTCTGTACGGCAAAAATCCGACAAACATAGGTAGAAGACTCGAGGATTTCGACAAATGGAATCGGCGAATTTCCGATGACCCATAATGGGATACTCAGGTAAAGGCTCACAAATTGTGATAAGTCGGAGTATTCCAGATTGGCGAGGAGGACAGGTTTTTAAGAGAGAAAACCGGTAGAATACCGAGTAACGGCAAGAAAGAAATTCGAATGGTCCGAAGAGAACATGAGGAGAAAGTGCCGTGCACTGTCTTACTCACCAGAGTACAGATACAGTGCGGGAGGATGGAGGGTGTGCTGGCCTTCGGGCCTTAAAAACATATACGGCAAAATCCCAGTGTCGGTTGAAGGTATATTTTGGTTGGAAATACATTTTCAAGACGGAAACATTTTGGGAAAATATATTTTTTTTACGTAATAAAAATAAATAAGGAAATTTTTTTAAATTTTTAATTCTTGAATTTATTACCAAATATAAATAAACACATATCCACGCCTTACATTCTATTTAAAGTATGTATTCCCATCTAAGCGAATGTCGTCAGAAGGCGGGTGGTTCATCCGTCCGTCGAAAGCTTAAGTTTGGTAAATATTTGACGGACGGACAGATAGAAAAAAGTTGCCGGGTGATTGGTTGAGGATCACGTGTGTCCGCCGGATGGACGGACGACTGACATATGCGACCGACTATTGTGGTTCCAGCCTAATAAACTTTACCTAACCAGATATTATTTAAAAAATTACACTAAAAAGCTACAAGTTGGCTGTTCTTTTGCTGAAAATCCTGAGTGGTTCAAAATTACCTCAGCAAGTACAAAGCAACCCCGGTTTACGGAACACACATTCCACTCACATCTAATAATATAGCCCATTCACAGTTACTCCCAACTTTTCTGAAGGTCCGCTGAAGTTCTACTTCCCGGGTATTCCTCCGCCTCGTGCAAACAAAGCTTGATCGAGTCTAGAAAATTACACCAAAGGGACAACGCATCGCATTTGTTCGCACCGAGTGTGGTAATATTTTGCATTGTAAATATTTCTTATTAAGCATTACCAACACGCATATTTTCTCCCTGTTTTTATTCACATTAATAAAAAAAAATGTAATACCGTAATTTCTTGATAGGATATAAGTAAAAGTTTAATTTAACAAAAAAAAATTAGGAACTTTTACGTTAACACAAGTATAAAAGACTNATTTAGGAACTTTTACGTTAGCACAAGTATAAAAGACTTGTGATGCATGGCATATTTAGGAAACGGTCGAACACGTCATATATGGGGTGATATTTCAAAGGGATGATTTACAGAGTGTGAACAAACCGCGAATAGATTATAACATTATGGGCCAACAGTTAGCTCGATGATTACTCGTCAGTTTACCAACGCTGGGGTCACCAGGCACAGGCGGGCGGGGAGTGTGGCGGGCGTGTTGTGTAGGGGTTTTCTTGGGGTGCTCCAATCTTCTCCTCCGAAGTAATTACATCGCTCAATCCCTGCCTCATATCTCACTTCGTCCATTTTTCGGACCGGCTCCAGTTAACGCGGCCTCCTCTCATCCACTGTCGCGCTGCGCGAAGGCGGGAGCAAGGTGCACGTTTACACTCTACTTCAGTACACTCACGCCCAGTGTGCATTATCGTGCACACAACGCACACGAAGGTTAGCGTCGAACAATACCGAACACCGCGAGGCTCTACGCCCAAGCCTAACTGATTAGCGAAAACCGTGTTCATGTTTAGATTACGTGTGATTCATATCAGAATAGCCCGAACGCAAAAACCTACAGCTCATCAGGCTGTCGTAACGAAGGAAATGCCGTGTCGGCTTTAAGTACAGCACGCACAAAAGTTTTTTTTTTTTTTTGTTATTTGCAACACCTGAAACCATAAATGAAATCGGCTTTGAAAGGGTTGACAATAACAGGGGTCACGGTATGGGCACACCAGCGCACCGACCCACAAACCGAGGTGACGAGGGTTTGATTCCCGGTGAGGCCATGCCCATATTTATCGCGTGCTGGGAACATGGCGGACGTTGCCGTTGGTTGGTAAGTTTCCTCGCGTGGCTTCTCGAGGACCCTCGCCTCGATGGCTTGTCGCCAGGAGGGTGTTATCCACGCGCCAGGATTCATCCTCACCCCCCTTCGCCTAACATTCGACTTTTATAACAACACCCATCTTTATTTCCTGTCCCGCGCAACGTTCTAACGAGGATCGCCATCTGAGAGTTGAAAAATTCTCAAGTTTTTATATTAAAAGCATTGCCACGTTTACGCTTTTCGGATGACCGGGAGGCGACTGGCATTCTAAATTCCATCGTGTTCGAAACAGTAAACCTATGTGATGTAAAGCTTGAGTATGAAACTTTTCTTAAAGATGAACAGTAGTGGGAAATGGACAGGTCTGGCGCACCGGTGTCAGGCGGCGATGCCACATCAGTCATCTTTGTATTTCCATTTTTTTTCCTCAAAAACGCTTAAAATCGCTAAAAAAAAAAATTCCCTCAAAACCAGCAACATTTCCTGCAAAAAATGAATTTGACACAATCTGGCTGGCACTTGTACAAGACGGCGGAATGCAGTGTAAATNCCTTTTTTTTTCCTCAAAAACGCTTAAAATCGCTAAAAAAAATTTCCCTCAAAACCTGCAACATTTCCTGCAAAAAATGAATTTGACAAAATCTGGCTGGCACTTGTACAAGACGGCGGAATGCAGTGTAAATNGCAACATTTCCTGCAAAAAATGAATTTGACACAATCTGGCTGGCACTTGTACAAGACGGCGGAATGCAGTGTAAATTGTGCAAAAGCCAGCCAGATTGTGCAATCATTTACAAATGCCACATGCTCTGTCATTCCATGCCAGCTCCATCCATATTGTCTCAAGAATGTTCGAGTTCATTGCCCTGTCTTGCAACTTCATACTCCGCCTTGTTATAAGCATATATTCTACAACCTATGCCAAGTATGCATATACTAAGGACGCCTATACCAATCATACATATATACTAATTGCACATATACTATTCACACTTAAGCCAATCACACACACGTCAATAACCTCGCCATCTTGCCTTCGTCCTCCTACCATCTTGGATTCCCGCTGCTAAACTACCACGCCTATGTTATGAATTTGGTAGCTGTGTCTTAAATGGTTCGGAAATTACAGCCAACTATGCTTATAAGTATATCTATGGCATGCTTGCCCCTATGGCCATTTTCGTTGTCGAGGGTGATGTCTCCGTTAGGAATTTGGTAACTCCATAAACTCATAATTTTGTTTTCCTTTTATCGCGTCTTAATTTGGCCAGACAGACCAATAAAGATAGTATATTCCTATAGTTTTCAGAGCTGCTCTTTCGATTGAAATGGGTCTGGGGAGTGTGGTTTTAGCAGTTNAAGATAGTATATTCCTATAGTTTTCAGAGCTGCTCTTTCGATTGAAATGGGTCTGGGGAGTGTGGTTTTAGCAGTTTAAGAGTTAGGTATGTTATTTAGGGTGTAAGCCTGTCATTTAATTTTACGTCTTAATACCTACCATTCTCCAACTCAGAAATTCAATTCTGAACAGTTTAATATAAACATTAATATAGTTTCTTTAAAAAAAATTTTCAGACGAAAATTATTTTTTTTTTGCAGGGGTACCCCTTGGTTGATTTTTGGAATTTTTTGATTTATCATAAAACTTTATCACCAATTCGANTATCATAAAACTTTATTACCAATTCGGATTCTTTACTAAATAATCTTTTAGAGAATTTAAAGGGGAATCCAATGGTATGTCGATCATTAATATTGGATTAAAGGTGTGCGAAAAAATGAGGGTTTTATGTTCAGTGAAAATGCCAATTCCAGGAACTCATTATTTAATTTGGCCATACTGGTCAATAAAGATAGCATATTCCTATAGTTTTCAAGGGTGCTTTTTCGATTGAAATTAGTATGGTGAGTGTGGTGTTAGCCGTTTCTGAGATAGAGCTAATTTTTTGGTTAATTTTTGGCTTTTTCCGTTATTTCTTTTGAATTTCTATCTTAATCCGATCCACATACATGTCATATTATACAGAATTTTAAGGGGAATCCAACGATATGTCTATCATTTAAATCGGATACATATTTTGCAGGAAATAAGGGTTTAAAGTTCACTGAAGATTGCCTCCATAAACTCATAATTTTGTTTTCCTTTTATCGTGTCTTAAATTGGCCAGACAGACCAATAAAAATAGTATATTCCTATAGTTTTCGGAGGTGCTCTTTCGATTGAAATGGGTCTGGGGATTGTGATTTTAGCAGTTTAAGAGTTAGGTATGTTATTTAGGGTAATTCGGACAGTAAATTAAAATGCAAAATTATGGATGGTAAGCGGTTGTTAGAAATTCAATTCTGAACAGTTTGATATAAACATTGATATAGTTTCTTAAAAAAAATTCCAGACGGAAATTTATTTTTTCTTAAACAGTTCGGAAATTACAGCCAACTATGCTTATAAGTAGACATAGGGCATACTTGACCCTCCAGCCCTTTTCGTTGTCGGGGGCGATGCTTATAGGTGGGCTTAGGACATACTTGGCACATGCGCAGTGCGACTCTAGGCTACCGCGCGCGGACAGGCCTCGCGCCGAGTCATGCAGGTGGAATGACAGAGCATGAGACTCGTCTCCACCAAGACGCCAGGTGAAAGGAGACCAGAAGGAATATGAGAAAACCACGGTGGAATGATAGAGCATGAGACTCTTCTCCGCCAGGACGCCAGGTGAAAGGAGAACAGAAGGAATGTGATAAAACCAAGNAAGATAGTATATTCCTATAGTTTTCAGAGCTGCTCTTTCGATTGAAATGGGTCTGGGGAGTGTGGTTTTAGCAGTTAAAGAGTTAGGTATGTTATTTAGGGTGTAAGCCTGTCATTTAATTTTACGTCTTAATACCTACCATTCTCCAACTCAGAAATTCAATTCTGAACAGTTTGATATAAACATTGATATAGTTTCTTTAAAAAAAATTTCCAGACGAAAATTATTTTTTTTTGCAGGGGTACCCCTTGGTTGATTTTTGGAATTTTTTGATTTATCATAAAACTTTATTACCAATTCGGATTCTTTACTAAATAATCTTTTAGAGAATTTAAAGGGGAATCCAATGGTATGTCGATCATTAATATTGGATTAAAGGTGTGCGAAAAAATGAGGGCTTTATGTTCAGTGAAAATGCCAATTCCAGGAACTCATTATTTAATTTGGCCATACTGGTCAATAAAGATAGCATATTCCTATAGTTTTCAAGGGTGCTTTTTCGATTGAAATTAGTATGGTGAGTGTGGTGTTAGCCGTTTCTGAGATAGAGCTAATTTTTTGGTTAATTTTTGGCTTTTTCCGTTATTTCTTTTGAATTTCTATCTTAATCCGATCCACATACATGTCATATTATACAGAATTTTAAGGGGAATCCAACGATATGTCTATCATTTAAATCGGATACATATTTTGCAGGAAATAAGGGTTTAAAGTTCACTGAAGATTGCCTCCATAAACTCATAATTTTGTTTTCCTTTTATCGTGTCTTAAATTGGCCAGACAGACCAATAAAAATAGTATATTCCTATAGTTTTCGGAGGTGCTCTTTCGATTGAAATGGGTCTGGGGATTGTGGTTTTAGCAGTTTAAGAGTTAGGTATGTTATTTAGGGTAATTCGGACAGTAAATTAAAATGCAAAATTATGGATGGTAAGCGGTTGTTAGAAATTCAATTCTGAACAGTTTGATATAAACATTGATATAGTTTCTTAAAAAAAATTCCAGACGGAAATTTATTTTTTCTTAAACAGTTCGGAAATTACAGCCAACTATGCTTATAAGTAGACATAGGGCATACTTGACCCTCCAGCCCTTTTCGTTGTCGGGGGCGATGCTTATAGGTGGGCTTAGGACATACTTGGCACATGCGCAGTGCGACTCTAGGCTACCGCGCGCGGACAGGCCTCGCGCCGAGTCGTGCAGGTGGAATGACAGAGCATGAGACTCGTCTCCGCCAAGACGCCAGGTGAAAGGAGACCAGAAGGAATATGAGAAAACCACGGTGGAATGATAGAGCATGAAACTCATCTCCACCAGGACGCCAGGTGAAAGGAGACCACAAGGAATATGAGAAAGCCAAAGTGGAATGATAGAGCATGAGACTTGTCCCTATCAGGACGCCAGGTGAAAGGAGACCAGAAGGAATATGAGAAAACCACGGTGTAATGATAGAGCATGAGACTCTTCTCCGCCAGGACGCCAGGTGAAAGGAGAACAGAAGGAATGTGATAAAACCAAGGTGGATCGACAGAGCATGAGAATTGTCCCCACTCAGGACGCCAGGTGAAAGGAGACCAGAAGGAATATGAGAAAACCACGGTGGAATGATAGAGCATGAAACTCATCTCCACCAGGACGCCAGGTGAAAGGAGACCACAAGGAATATGAGAAAGCCAAAGTGGAATGATAGAGCATGAGACTTGTCCCTATCAGGACGCCAGGTGAAAGGAGACCAGAAGGAATATGAGAAAACCACGGTGTAATGATAGAGCATGAGACTCTTCTCCGCCAGGACGCCAGGTGAAAGGAGAACAGAAGGAATGTGATAAAACCAAGGTGGATCGACAGAGCATGAGAATTGTCCCCACTAAGGACGTCAGGTGAAAGGAGACCAGAAGGAATATGAGAAAACCAAGGTGGAATGACAGAGCATGATGAGAGAAGTTGCATGANGTGAAAGGAGACCAGAAGGAATATGAGAAAACCAAGGTGGAATGACAGAGCATGATGAGAGAAGTTGCATGACGGGACAATGAACTCGAAGATTCTTCAAGCAAGATGGATGTTGCTGGCATGGAATGATAGAGCGTGAATGTCAGAGTAACCCCTCCACTCTTCACTCCTCATTCCCCAAAAAGGAGTCAGCCGCATTATGGATTCATCGGCGGAAATTGTGCACAAGTCGGCTGCATTGTGCAAAACACGTATCTTGTGAAAAAATTTGCCGG
The DNA here is from genome assembly GCA_002778355.1 of Clitarchus hookeri. Lineage (NCBI taxonomy): Eukaryota > Metazoa > Arthropoda > Insecta > Phasmatodea > Phasmatidae > Clitarchus > Clitarchus hookeri. Next base: position 75,637 of record NQII01006913.1, on the reverse strand, counting down.
TTGAAAGGGAAATTCGGGAAATTTTGAAGCAAATTCTGACAATTTTGGCAGTTTTAAGGGAAACAAGGGAAATTCCGGGGGGGAAAAAGAGGGAAAAGGCCTCGTGACGTCATCTAAGATGGCGGTCGGCTCATCACCTCGCCAACCATTCAAAATCCAGGTGAGCCAGAACCTACTATTTAACTGTGTAAAAATGTTTTAACCGCACATGAATAATTTATTATGAATATGTTAAAACAGCATTATAACGTCTGTCCTAACAGTTTGATTTGTATGAGCCGATATATCAAACAGTAAATACTAACTGCCACTACTTCCTTCAAGGTAAGTACCGTAATTTGAGGCAAAATTAAATTCTGCATTAAATGTGTGGATGCAGTTTCATGAAATATATTGTCGTCGGTTAGGTATTGTGNTGAGGCAAAATTAAATTCTGCATTAAATGTGTGGATGCAGTTTCATGAAATATATTGTCGTCGGTTAGGTATTGTGTTTTTGGTATTGTTGTGGAGTTACGTTCATTCCAGTGAAGGCATTAAAATTTTAAAAGCAAAAAGTGTTTTTTTTTCCCTTAAGAAACGTTAGACTATACGCGAAATTTTCGATGCACCGTTTATTATGACACCTAGTATGCTGTAAAAATTTGGAACAAATCTGTTCCGCCATTGAGTTTCGTGATAGTTGTTTTCGTACTCGTAATGCAATAGCAACGGCCGGCAGTTGCTTNTGAGGCAAAATTAAATTCTGCATTAAATGTGTGGATGCAGTTTCATGAAATATATTGTCGTCGGTTAGGTATTGTGAATTTGGTATTGTTGTGGAGTTACGTTCATTCCAGTGAAGGCATTAAAATTTTAAAAGCAAAAAGTGTTTTTTTTCCCTTAAGAAACGTTAGTGATATGCGCTTTAAAAGCTACGTGGCAAATAATACTGTGGAAGTATGCTGTAAAAATTTGGAACAATCTGTTCCGCCATTGAGTTTCGTGATAGTTGTTTTCGTACTCGTAATGCAATAGCAACGGCCGGCAGTTGCTTGTGCGTAATTATGTATTAAAATATTGATATGTGATGTATTTATGCAATATAATTCTACTCGTAAATATTGTTAAACGTAATTCTTATGTCACTTAACGAGTTATCGAGGCACGTTATCGGTATGAAGGAATTAAAAAAAAAAAAAAAAAAAAAAAAAAAACAGTTTTATCTAAATGCGTGCCTTTCTTTGACCGGCGAGTGTTTCATTGGTGAGATTTATTAAAGGTGAACGTTCGAGACGTCTTGGCGTTGGTTTTAAAACTGCAAAAAGAATAATGTAAAATTTTTTTTCTGCTATTATGTTGACAACCTAAATTAAACATTTATTTTCGTATGTCACGGAAGTGTTGTCCACAATTATAGGCATTAATTTACGTCTAAACAGAAAAATAATCGTGAACATCAATCAATATTCACAAACCAATATGCCTATTATTTCCTGAAATTAACGTGTGCATCTTTATAGTGCTGATTTATTACTTGTTTATTGAATGAGTATGCATACGTACGAGTTAGCTGATGTAAACACCAGTTGTGCGTAGTTCCATTGTGCAAAATACAACGAAATCTAGGATAAGATACCTGCAAATGTTCTAAGTGAAAAAAGCAAAGCGTGAAGCTTGTCTGAGCGCAGTAAATTAAGAGATGTGAAACAGCAGTTAGCGAGAACAAATTTTTTTTATTGTTTATTTTAAAGGTCGTAGCTGTACGAACGACGGATTGCTGCTAGGTTTCACAAAAACTGTATGGCTTTATGGTTTACGCTATAACAGAGGAACGTGCATTTTAACTTCGTTATCACAATATCAAAGCGTTTTATTTTGTCAGATCAAAAACAGAAACACTATCTTCCAAATTAGTTAACAATTTTTGAAGAAACTTGCTTCGGCCTACTACGTACTCTTAAAACATTTCTGGAATAATGAAACCTATACCATGGTTAGTCAGTTATAATCCATTCACGGTATCTTCGATACTTTTGAAAAGAACCTTTGAAAAATCACCCTAGCCGTTAGCCNTGAAAAAAGCAAAGCGTGAAGCTTGTCTGAGCGCAGTAAATTAAGAGATGTGAAACAGCAGTTAGCGAGAACAAATGTTTTTTATTGTTTATTTTAAAGGTCGTAGCTGTACGAACGACGGATTGCTGCTAGGTTTCACAAAAACTGTATGGCTTTATGGTTTACGCTATAACAGAGGAACGTGCATTTTAACTTCGTTATCGCAATATCAAAGCGTTTTATTTTGTCAGATCAAAAACAGAAACACTGTCTTCCAAATTAGTTAACAATTTTTGAAGAAACTTGCTTCGGCCTACTACGTACTCTTAAAACATTTCTGGAATAATGCAACCTATACCATGGTTAGTCAGTTAGTTGATAGAGGAATGCAGCTAAATAACATGATAATATTCGTACGGGAATAAAATGTTCATCAACTGTGCCTAAATAAGGCTTGGCATTTTCGACAGCTAACGTGCTTCCAGGAAAAGATTTACATTAAGTATAACGACATTAACCTCAATCAGTGATGAATAAAAAAGTGTAGCAGAGTGGTAATTCTTGAGAGTATAATTCTTGCATAAAATATTTACAAATTGTAACGATAACTTATCAATTATTTAAAAAATCTAAATACCGCCACAAAAAAACCGGCTCTTGTGCTTGAGTAATATCAACCGTGCAGCTAACACGGCTTNTAAAAAATCTAAATACCGCCACAAAAAAACCGGCTCTTGTGCTTGAGTAATATCAACCGTGCAGCTAACACGGCTTAATCAAATCAAAACGGATAGCCAAATATTGACTTATCTAACCCACGTGTCACTGCGTTGTGCCAAGAAATAATTTTAATAATACATTTATTAAAGTCTCCAGCTACAGAAATCTTTTAAAACAATACTGGATTCCGCATGTTCATGTGCGCCGACGATTTGTTGCAAATCAAACAACCAAGATGTTAATTAATTCGCATCACGTAAAAGTTTATAGTCGCCAATATACCTAACTGTTTATTTTATTATTTTTTATGAATACGTTTACACACGTGAAAAATTTGCTTCTAAATTTTTTTGCATGCCTTTTCTTGAATATTACGTTATGGTTACAACAGTTAAGTGTGGCACCATATTTGACAAAATATTGTTCAGTGCACGTAATCCAAAGAAGATAATACGTTTTTTCTCACAGACAACACAACACTGCAAGGAGGGTGCATTACTTACGTTTAATAAATCTTCAAAAGAGACATCGGGCCGACACCACGAGGAAAAGTGCACGTGTAATAAGCCTTCCTGTCACCCAGCGAGAAGAACGCACGCGTGGCTGTCAACTCTCAACTGCACGAACCTTTCGTTAGCTTACTGGGCTCGTGAGAAGCTTAGTTACGTTACTATCACGCTCCGACTTGCTCTGACATCTAGCGGCTGTCAGCTATACTAACTGCCACCTGTTGACCTTGATTCCCTGCGGCGTCGAGCCAAGCCCAGTCTGGCGGGCGCCCGGCCCAGTGTTTCGTGCGGCATATCTACAGAACATATTTCAAGTGCAAGCGAACATTAATTTTGGCGCCACCAACCCCTCCCCTTTTCACATTAAAATATTTAACTATTTTGCAATGGTGGTTAGAGATACTTAATGGAATAGTGGTATGTGCAAGTAACCTAATACAGTAATAATGTTTTATTATAACATCTTACAAATGATTTATTACAATTTAAACAATCTATGTCTATGCTATTACAAAATGTATTTAGTGCCTATGGTAACAATGTAATTATTTAAATACCAAAATTAAATTTATAAATAATAATAATAATATGAACTTTATGGTAGTTCATGTGCATAAAGCAAAGTAAACATATTTAATTACAAAGAGATTCTCCTGCTTTCATTCTCGCAAATTCCTTGAGAACTGAATCTGTGTCTGTTTCATATTCCGTTGCTATTGTTGCAATCGCTCTTGTGATATCGTCGATCTTAATTCCTTTTTGATTAATCTCAATTTAGAAAAGCTTCTTTCGCCACTGGCCACTGAAACATGGAGAATAAGAAGTATTCACAAACTAACAAAAACGTCGCTTAGTACACTCTGAATATCTGTACGCGCTATATTCAAGTGATCTTTCTTCCACGCCTGGATATTACCAATGTCGTATAGGAATTCGAAGCTCTTGCTATAGTTTTCCATGNCAAGTGATCTTTCTTCCACGCCTGGATATTACCAATGTCGTATAGGAATTCGAAGCTCTTGCTATAGTTTTCCATGAGATAGAACCTTTCTTTCAGAGAATAGGCAACATGCAAATCTCGCAAATATAGATTCAAATTATACGAACATATTTGTGTATTGCTATCAGCCTTTCTCACTCATAACACTTTTAGGATAGTTTAAGGCTAAAGAAAAAGGGATAAGCTCAAATATTAAAAGGATCGTAGAGATCATTAATAAAGACTTTACTCGATCAATAGTAGTAGAGTACACAATGATATTCCATTTAAGATTAAGTTCAACGGAAGTGAGAGGGGAGGACTGAAGGAAGGTTATTAAGAAGGAGGATCACATTTAAATGAAGGAACTCACCCTAGCCTCGCACCCGGGACCGCTTACGGACGCTGCCGCCAGGAACCGCTGGTGTCACGTCTCAAGTTCGAAGGAGACGACGAATTGCTGGTGCTACACTGTCGGGATGTGTAAGAGATTGTTTTATTTTCAAAACTAAATGGGTCCTTGTCATACTCGCCTCGAAAGGGCGACGTGCCTGAAGGATTGTGCCGCAACGGAAAAATAAAAAGTTCATTGTCGGTTTCTAGCGACTCCGTTACATTCGTAAGTACGGGTGTAAAATGTAATTTGTTATTTATTACTCACTCATGACAATATGCGTGTGAAAATAAAAATGCGCCGTTTGTAGCATAAAAATCTGTTTTGACAAAGTTATTTAAGTATTAAAACAGTGACTTTCGCGGCTGCTGTCACGTGAATGCGGAACGCTCTCTCATTGGTGTGACGTCATCAGTCATACGCCGGCGGCCGGCCCCGGCGCGTTGCTAATACGTAGCACTAAATGGAAGGAAACTTTGTGAAAACGCAGTCGGACAACCTGCCACGAGTAGATACCGATATGGTACTTTATCACTNAAAATGGAAGGAAACTTTGTGAAAACGCAGTCGGACAACCTGCCACGAGTAGATACCGATATGGTACTTTATCACTTCAATTCTCATTGTTCTGTGGAACCTGAAATAAGAGGTGTAAAATTACAAAGGTAAGAACGTGTCTCATATCACACAGTCGTGATCTTCAAAGCGACAGTAGGCCTACATCACACATACAAACTTATATGTTTGTACGTTTTATTGAGGTACNAGTCGTGATCTTCAAAGCGACAGTAGGCCTACATCACACATACAAACTTATATGTTTGTACGTTTTATTGAGGTACGTATTATTATTATTATCATCTGTGTTTATGTTTACGATTGCTAAGATTCAAAGTTGGAAATTAAAATATGGAATAGTAATTACATTCACAAGAATAACAAAACTGTAATGAAGGCGACTGCAGTGAGCGTACTTAGGCTAGGTAAATTAGGAAAAAAAAAAAAGGCCTTTAGCGGAAAGTTTAGGTATAGTCGTAATCGTTGTCATTCCTCATGTTTTTTGGGTCGCTGAACACGAATCTGAGGTTTCCTGACATAATTTTTGCCCGGAACATTGTTTTATTTTTTTTGCAAAAAACCTTGAAATTTTGGCACTTTTTTTTTGTTTTCTGCCTATATCTTAGGAACTATGCTTTTTTTTTTCTCGAAAATACTACTCTATACACAATTAAAGTAGACAAAAGTGCCTACATGTGTCGTTCATAACATTGTTCTCTACCACCAACCGTTCCGCCGCTAGAGCGCGCCAAAAAATGGGCAAAAACGCCATATTTCGACTTTCTACGCCCTATGTCCGTGGAAACGACTCATGTTATGATGTCTGTGATAAATTAACTACATTATTTAGATATAAAACGTACTGTTGTGTTGAAAAAGAAGGTTACAGATATTTCCGGATTCTAAACAACTTCTCAGTATTCATAAAACGCTTTTTTCGCTTTATAAATGTCAGATGGTGACAGTAGGCCTAAAGCTCGCACGCCAGTCACAACCCACACCGCACGACTTCTGTAGCAGCTGCGGGNCTACCCGACACCGCACGACTTCTGTAGCAGCTGCGGGCAGAACGCCGCGCTGCCGGCCGGCAAACCTGTATTTCCGCGTTCCACCTCGTCTATAAACATTATATGGAGTCCTCAAATATAATGTTTGGAAGTTAAAAAAGTATTTAAAAAATAACTTGCTTATCTTATCGTTTCTTATGTTTTGTGTACGCAACATACCTTTTGTTATTCTTACGTCACGATATTATAGCTGTGTTTACACTTTCTTTTTAAACTGTAAGAACTGTATACATAAGCTGAAAATATAGATGTGGTAGTTTGAGAAACACTTAATACCTGGGATGAGATTAAATACAGTGAAGAAAATCTGTAATAAATCTTAAGAATTTGTTTTCTTTCTGTTTATTTAAGGGAAAAGGTTATAAAAGTAAAATCGGTTACTTGCGTAAAACGCGTAGGCTATTTAGTGTCAATTTTGTGGACCTAGTCTCGTAATTTTTTGTAACGTCCATCTCAGTAATTAAAAAAAAGGGGGAAGGGCAAGTATGTAAGTATGATCATCCTTGATAAACATTTCTAAAAACATGCATTTTAGTGTTTTGAAAGTAAAAATTAAGTTGCTATTTAACTTAAGTTGCTAGTTAGACTTATGAAAGCTAACTAGCGACAAATAAAAAGAACTTATATTTATTAGAAATTGCTATGTTTGAAAAATACTGTATAACATAAACAACACTTTTTGCAAGAAGGATTCTGAGCCCCACCCAAATAATTTGTTTAATTTACATGGCTTAACATCGTGACATGTCGTTTTATTTCGTCATAAATGCATAGGTTATTTCAGCAAATAAGGACTTGCATCCAACCTAAATAACTGTGATACTATAAAACTTCTTAGTTTTATTTACTAAGGATTTAAATTACGAATGTAAATACAGTATAACACATTTGGGGTTATGTATACACCATTTTTTTCAGTAGCAGCCATTTTCCTTTTAGTTTACTTACCGTATAAGGAGCCCTTAAGGATATAACTGTCCGATTTCGGGCCCATAAATTAAGGGCTATCTAGCGCTGTTGAAGGGTCACTTAAAGTCGGTGAAACAGTCCGCACCAGTGCCACTTACTGTGGATTTAAGTAACCCTTAAATATTGGGGGTTGTTGGTGAAATCGGCCATCCAATTCTGCTTTACAACCCACTCTGACATGCCACGTGCAGTCTCAACGCCCGACATCATTCACGTATCTGCTTTCATTCTTACTTCAATTCTTGCATAAACNATGTATAGATATACTTTTATAATGTCATAAATTCTCTATACACATGACATTTGTTGAAAATATTCTGCGTGTAATGCAATTATATTGTTATTGCTGTAGTTGCATTAATGAATACGCGTAAAAGGAATAGTTACAGGACCAAATATGCCAGTCGCATTTATCGCCAGGTTACATACACTACGTTAATTTTGCGTTAAAAATGGGTGTTGTATGTGTGTGTATGTCTATATATATATATATCGGAACAATTACTATTATTATAGGTGTTTAACTAAAGGGAAGAAAAAGTATTTTCAGTCCTACTAATATTATAAATGCGAAAGTCTTTGTGTGTGTGTGTGTGTGTGTGTGTGTGTGTGTGCGCGCGTATGTTTGTTACCACTGAGCTCCATAACGACTGAACGGATTTTGATGAAACTTGGTATGTAGGTACTTTAGGTCCTGGAATAGGACATACGATATTTTTTATGCGGGTCCTGTGGAATAACAACGAAACGTAATTCTGCAACGGCTGGGAACGTGACCGAAATATATTTTTCCTCTTGTGTTAGAGTTTATCAGGCCGCCCAAGGACCTCTGAAATGGCTTAACGTAAGATCCCTCAGCCAAGCGCAAAAAGCAGTACCTAGATACTCTTATTTCAAAAACTACAACTTGATGAAACTCACGTTTTAATTTTCATACATCTAAAGCGGAAATGTGGCAACAGATACACTCCAAAAACAATACCCTACTTCCTGGCTATCGGGTAAAAAATATTTCCTTCCTTTTGGGTTGCCGTAATCAGTTAAAATCCTAAGCCAACATAGTATAATTTTATAATTCTGTTTTCAAATAAATGCAATGTCTTTTCCCAATTGATGTATTAGTGTATCACTGTAAAACTCAATGTACCCGGGCGAAGCCGGGCCGGTTCGCTAGTCATCCATATGTGCCCCTGTTTTAGGTATAATATACTGATTTTCTAAACTTAAAACTCGTCAAGATTGATTATTAGCATTAAACATTAATAATACAAACTAGCACAGTGCAAACACTGACATTGAGATCCTTGAAATTCACATATTAAGACTTGTACATGCTTCATTCATGGCAACTGATATTGACAACTCACTATTCGTTAGACTTGTATCATGAAATTTTGTTGAAAAAAAAAAGTGTATATAAAACATTTTTAAAACTGTTGCTTGTTCTTATTGTCTTATTCAGTTTGATGTGGTTTTTATTTTCCAGTAAAATACTCCACATTTTTGCTTGGAATCGGCCATTACGTTTTAAAACAATCATAAAATAACAAAAAGCTCAGGACTCGAAATAAAAATAAAACTGTTTTCTTTCCCTGTAGTCAATGATAGACTTTCTTGAAACTTGATGTTTGCGTATTAGTACGCCACCAAGTTACTTCCGTGCCACACGATGGCTCTGCACTCCTCGAGCTCGAGCTTGACGAATAACTTACGTGCCCGCAGGTCGTGGTGACACTTGGAGAGAAACGGACGAGTCCATTAATCTTTGGCAGGGGTGTGACCTGCTCGCGATGTAAGTGAACGAACGAACGAAGGCGGCAGTGCAGGAGTCATGCTCCCTCCCTCCTCGCTTCTTCCTTTTTGTGATTATAAAGTGGCTACAGAATGTCTTTTAGTAAAATCATTATTTAGAATTATACTCTTGGTATTATTCCAAAAAAGTTTCGTAGTCAATTCTTTCCCTATCTTTCTTTACGTATTCGCCTTGTGTGCGTAGAAAAGTTTTATGGCGCCTTCCCCTTTGCTTGGTTGGAACCCCTGCGGCTGCTTACTTCGCCTACATCTAGGACCGACCCTGTTTACAGGTACATAATTTGTAGTAATTACAAAGCAGAGCATGTTGTACGCCCACTCAAAATTTCTGTACTTATTTTTAATATAAGTATGAGTAAATAACAGACGAGCCTTGTTTGTATATTTTCACGCTGTTCGCGCCTGGTCCTTTAGCAACATTGCAGCAAAATATGGGTTGGCTTAAGGACATGACATGTGCTTAGGTCTCGGAGAATTTCTAGTAATCCTGATCTGCAACAAATTATGTACTGCACATATTAATCCCTACTCAAACATGCACAACTGCGGATTTTTAAAAATATTTTCGCCCACTGTTTCCATTATTTAAATTACGTTTCGCATTACACAATAAAAGGAAAACTTGAAAACTCGAGGCGAATGAATTTTATTATCTTTCCTATGAAAAAAAAAAAAACACCCTCTCAGTGTAAAATTGTTGACCAAAAAAAAAATTCCAATTTTATTTTCGTCATGCCACAAAGAACAGATATGAATCAGCGATATTTACAGCCTGTTCTATTTCTGAAATCTGGAAATATGAACACAGTTTGGTTTTATTTATACTAAAGCTATAATAAATAGAGATTGGCTACTAGTGAGAGTAAAGAATTCAGGAAATTTTTATTCTAATCATACTTTATAACAGCCCACAAAATTATAGCCCGGCCGAATGCTTTCGCGGACTTCAGTAACGTAAATGATGAGTTTTACTGATCATTATTTTATTGTTAACATGTTATCTAATACACGTTCGTCAGTAACTATAACGCCAAATATACAGGCTGAATCACCTAAGCCGTTGACCTCAAATAACTTCCTTTTCCGCATATGGGAATCGTGCCGGAAGATGCCGCTGGTCTGCGAGTACTCTAGGGGATCTCCCGTTTCCCCCGTCCCTTCTGTAAAGTGCGAAGTAACGTAGATGAGATATACGTGGGCGGTGCAGAAATAGCGTAACACACAACGAAGGAAATTCAAATATTCTTCTGAAAGCATAACATAGCAGAGACGTTTCAGAAAATGTGTAATATTTAATTCGTAATCTTGTTAACAGAAGACTTGCAAAATAATAATAAGAAGAAAATAGCGAAATTGTGTGCAAAAAAACATTGATATAATAATTTCTGACATAGGCCCTATGTGGACCCAGTATTCAATCAAAGTGCAATTAGTGACCTCGGCAAAATTAGCCCCTCTCGTAAATCATCAACCAATCATGAGAGTACTAGAGGCAAAAATCACACATCTGAAGCACTTTGCGAAGCATATTAATTTGTTAAATACCTGTAATGAGCAGTTAAACATTGGTAATTGATTTATGGAATGCACTGTACGTTGAGGTCTATGCTAAATAAATTCACGTATTTTCTTCGAACTACCCTTAATTAAATTACTATATTGGTGATATAGTAAGTAGTAGTTAATAGCCGGTTCTGGTTCATCTGGTGTCCTGGAGGAAATAAGCTGGCAGCCATATTATATGACATCATGAAGCCATTCCCCCCCCTTTTTTCCTTCAAAAAACGGCCAAAATCAGCAGAATTTGCCTCAAAATTTTTCTACAAACTGGAAAAAATTATTTACAAAAATGTGTTTTGCACAATGCGGCTGACTTTTGCACAATATCCACCGATGACTTCACAATGTCGCTAAGTGACTCATTATTGGGGAATGAGGAGTAAGGAGTGAGGAGTGAAGGGGTTACCCTGACATTCACGCTCTATCATTCCATGCCAGCGCCATCCATCTTGTCTGAAGAATGTTCGAGTTCATTGCCCCATCATACAACTTCTCTCATCATGCTCTGTCATTCCACCTCGGTTTTCTCATATTCCTTTTGGTCTCCTTTCATCTGGCATCCTGGCAGGGACGAGCCTCATTCTCTGTCATTCCATCTGAGTGACACCGAGCGAAGCCTACCCATGCATGCTAGATTAGAGTCGCACCGCATGCATGGGTCAAACCCACCTATAAGCATACTTGGCTGTAATTTCTGAACCATTTAAGAAACAGCTACCAAACTAATAACATAAGCATCACCCTCGACAACGAAAAGAACCCCAGGGTAAGTATCCCCTAAGCCTACTTATAAGTATAATTGGCTGTAATTTCCGAACCATTTAAGATATTGTCACCAAATTCATAAAATAGGCATCACCCACGACAACAAAAAGGACCGCAATGTCAAGTATGCCCTAAGTGCACTTATAAGCATTGTTGGCTGATATTTGAGAAACATTAAGATATAGTCACCAAATTCATAACATAGGCATCACCCCCATCAACTAAAAGGGTTGCAGCATCAAGTATGCCCTATACCTACTTATAATCATAGTTGGCTCGAATTTCTGAACCATTTAAGGTATAGTCACTAAGTTCATAACATAGGTATCACTCTGATGACAAAAAGGGCCACAGGTTCAAGTAGACCCTAAACCCACTTATAAGNTAAGTTCATAACATAGGTATCACTCTGATGACAAAAAGGGCCACAGGTTCAAGTAGACCCTAAACCCACTTATAAGCATAGTTGGTTGTAATTTCTGAACCGTTTAAGAAATAGTTACCAACTTCATAACATAGTCATCGCCCCCGACGATGAATAGGGCTGCAGGGCTAGCACATTCTAAGCCCACTAATAAGCACAGTTGCCCACCATTTCCCACCCACCGAAGCTATAGACATCAAATTCATATCATAAACATCTTCTCTGATGAAGAAAAAGGTGGTAGTGACAGGAAAACTAAGATGTCTTATAAACATAGTCGACCGATATTTAACATCCACCAAAGCTATAGTCGTCAAATTGATAACCTAGACATTGCCGCTGACAACAAACAAGATGGTAGTATCAAGTAGGCCCTAAGTCCTCGTATAAGCATAGTTGACTACCATTTCCCACCTACAGAAGCTATAGTCACCAAATTCATATCATAGGCCTCCTCTCCTATGACAAACAGGGTGGTGGGACAAGTACACCTTAAGCCCTCTTGTAAGTATAGTTGTCCGATGTTTCCCACCCTTCGAAGCTACGACCACCAAATTCATATCACAGCCCTCACTTCCGACTGCAATCCAGGAGATAAGGCAAGTAGGCCTTAAGCCTTGTTACAAGCACAGTTGGTCAGCATTTCCAAACCTTTGAAGTTCTGGAACATGTAACACCTTTCCATGCATGTAAAGTAAATAAAGGTATACATACAGGCGCATCGCAATGTTACTGCTGCATGTAGGAGTGNCACCTTTCCATGCATGTAAAGTAAATAAAGGTATACATACAGGCGCATCGCAATGTTACTGCTGCATGTAGGAGTGCAAGGTCTGAATTACACACATACGCATCGGCCTGCTTGCACTCATCTAGCAAATAGGTGCAAACTGATCTCCCTCCACTTCACTACAGAGAGAATTACAACATAGCTTCGTATTCGACCGGTTCGATGGTGATATAAATTATTGCAACCATAGAAAACTGACTGGTTGTTAAACAGAACTGCTCGGCGTCTGTACTGCATGAAGGCGNATGGTGATATAAATTATTGCAACCATAGAAAACTGACTGGTTGTTAAACAGAACTGCTCGGCGTCTGTACTGCATGAAGGCAGCACTGAGGGGTCAGCACTGCGAAATCAACTATGATGTGTACGACTAACTCCATTAGCCCAACACAAGTGCCAGGGGCCAGAGTCATCGTTAGCCTGGGCAACCCTTAACAACCAGTCATATATTAAAAAATAAAATGGTATAGAATTGTACCGATAACAAGACAAACGTAGTCGCAGGTTACACTAAAACATGTACGCAATTATATAAATAAATATCATCAGCCTAGCGCAAGGGTCGAGGAAACCGGCTGTAAAACATAAGAATCCGCCCTGTACATGAAAAAACAGTCATGTAACAAACAATAAAGGACTGGCATATATGCAAGTACATCATGAGCATGATGTCATGACGAGTAACAATATATAAAAAAATACCCAATGAAGCCACAGTCCATAACAGTGATATAAGTGTTGCTGCCATTCCAAGAAGTTCAGTAAAAGCTAGAATGCACGCAGACATGAGAAAGAACGAATGATCTCGAGGGTCAACCACAAAAATGACTGCAATGAGTCAAGTGCAATACACATTACGTAACTTGTAAAGGCTGTGTTCCTTTGCTTGCCACTAGACATCGTGCATTTAAACCAGTGGTCATGCAAGAGAAACGTCATTGCTATGCGCTGAGGCAAACATAAAAAAAAAAAAAAATAAAATAAAAAAAAGCAAGTAGTTATACGCATTTACCAACAAATGCATATTGCACGAGCATCGAGCGCTGTACTTCATGTTAGGCGAAAAAATTTCCATNCACCTTTCCATGCATGTAAAGTAAATAAAGGTATACATACAGGCGCATCGCAATGTTACTGCTGCATGTAGGAGTGTTAGGTCTGAATTACACACATACGCATCGGCCTGTTTGCACTCATCTAGCAAATAGGTGCAAACTGATTTCCCTCCACTTCACTACAGAGAGAATTACAACATAGCTTCGATGGTGATATAAATTATTGCAACCATAGAAAACTGACTGGTTGTTAAACAGAACTGCTCGGCGTCTGTACTGCATGAAGGCANACACATACGCATCGGCCTGTTTGCACTCATCTAGCAAATAGGTGCAAACTGATTTCCCTCCACTTCACTACAGAGAGAATTACAACATAGCTTCGATGGTGATATAAATTATTGCAACCATAGAAAACTGACTGGTTGTTAAACAGAACTGCTCGGCGTCTGTACTGCATGAAGGCAGCACTGAGGGGTCAGCACTGCGAAATCAACTATGATGTGTACGACTAACTCCATTAGCCCAACACAAGTGCCAGGGGCCAGAGTCATCGTTAGCCTGGGCAACCCTTAACAACCAGTCATATATTAAAAAATAAAATGGTATAGAATTGTACCGATAACAAGACAAACGTAGTCGCAGGTTACACTAAAACATGTACGCAATTATATAAATAAATATCATCAGCCTAGCGCAAGGGTCGAGGAAACCAGCTGTAAAACATAAGAATCCGCCCTGTACATGAAAAAACAGTCATGTAACAAACAATAAAGGACTGGCATATATGCAAGTACATCATGAGCATGATGTCATGACGAGTAACAATATATAAAAAAATACCCAATGAAGCCACAGTCCATAATAGTGATATCAGTGTTGCTGCCATTCCAAGAAGTTCAGTAAAAGCTAGAATGCACGCAGACATGAGAAAGAACGAATGATCTCAAGGGTTAACCACAAAAATGACTGCAATGAGTCAAGTGCAATACACATTACGTAACTTGTAAAGGCTGTGTTCCTTTGCTTGCCACTAGACATCGTGCATTTAAACCAGTGGTCATGCAAGAGAAACGTCATTGCTATGCGCTGAGGCAAACATAAAAAAAAAATTAAAAAAAAAGCAAGTAGTAATACGCATTTACCAACAAATGCATATTGCACGAGCATCGAGCGCTGTACTTCATGTTAGGCGAAAAAATTTCCATTGTGAAGTGTGGGAACGATAAGGTCAACACTGCTACACAATGATGCAAATTGATATAAAAATAAAATATAAAGAAAAATAGTTATAAGCACTTGCCAACCATCGCAATCACATATTACACATGAACGTCCCTTTACGAAAGGAATTCAGTTATATAGGATAAGATACAATTTATTTAGTTTGAATGCATCAAGCATATTAGCATGTCTCTTTAAAATGTCACCTCAAATAAACTGGTGTTGATAGAGGATATGTCTTCTGTCCACCCTAGAGGGAAAACTGGCTATACACTAGGACTGCAGCCATTGAACAGAAATCTGCAGCTCGAAAACACATACGTAGGACTGCAGAGTCTATCCTACAATCAATTTAAAAAGCGAAGTTTTCATGTCCCGATAGATAATTACACAGACACGAAATAGCACGGTGGTTCCTTTCGATGTGGGCATATCTATTCCCTGATTGACTGCGCGGGGCTCTGTAAAGGGGCATTGTGTCTGATTGGCTGCTGCATGCTACCAAACGTTGCTCTCGCCATATTCGTTTCTCCAGTCGAGCGCTAGAGTGCACGACCATCATCTGCTAGGGTCACGGAGGTCTTCAGCCATCTTCGTTTCCCCTCTCACCTGTCAGGGGATGCCAACATCGTTTGCGTTACCGATGGTGGCCGCTAGGAGCACTCGTGTCGACACACATGACCGAATTCCGACATGCAGCATGCAGTACTCAAAAAAAAGCTAGATGCACGAGGTGTTGGTCCAACCGCCAATGAGGGCTGCAGCTCGATGGTACCGATGGCACAGGGGGACTACAGCGACGTTGTTCGACTGTGAGGGCTAAAGGTTGCAATAAACAGCGCNCGATGGTACCGATGGCACAGGGGGACTACAGCGACGTTGTTCGACTGTGAGGGCTAAAGGTTGCAATAAACAGCGCTAGCCTAACACGTGGGTTGGGAGACCTCGTGCACTTGTGTTGGACTAATGGAGTTAGTCGTACACATCATAGTTGATTTCGCAGAGCTGACCCCTCAGTGCTGCCTTCATGCAGTACTGACGCCGAGCGCTGATATCCGATATACAGCTGTGTGATACTCACAGCGTCGTTTCTCAGTGAACGTGTGGTACGGTATCATTGATAACCTTCTCGTTATTCCAGTTATTGTAGAAAACCATCTTCACAAAGAACGGTATCTGCACTTCCTGCAGAATATGTTGCTGGAGTACGGCCTACTTGGAGGACAGTAGAACGAAATGGGGAGAGCTAGCACAGTGGCTGGGAGCTGGGGATGAGGGGACGAGCCGGTGGCCATCTTGGATGTCACATGGCAACCTCCTGCTCTGTTATTCTTCACCAGCAGCAACCATCTTAGATTTCCCCTTTTACCCTCCTGCTCTATCATTCCACCTCAAAACTTCACGCTCTTGCATTCCATTTGGGTGGTTTTCTCATATTCCTCCCAGTCTCTCTCGTCCATTCTATCCCTCGGGAGTTTTCTCACATTCCTCCATCTCTCATCTCCCACCCATGGGTCTTCTCATAGTCCTCCCAGTCTCCTTCCTGCCTCTCGTCCGTCCTCTCTCTCTCGTCTCCCACGTTCTATCCCTGGAGGGTTTCTCAAAGTCCTCACAGTATCCCTCCTGTCTCTCGTCCATTTTATCCCATGGGGGCTTTCTCATATTCCTCCCACCCCTCTCTTGCTTTTCTTGTCCTCCTCCATCACCGGCAACATCGTCATCTGCTGAAGGCAGCCATCTTTAATGCCCACCACCAAGCGACCGCTGCAGGCAGCCATCTTTAATTCACACACTCATCACCAGAGTGTTTGAAGTTCTACAGGTCGCAACCAGGAGCGCTGGTATCGGCGCGTCTATTTTTGTGTGTGTTGGCTCACCTATTGTCTGCAGAGACGTGCTAGCATCAGGTAGCGGAGTTTAAGTTGTAGCCACCAGGTACGTTGGAAATTTTTTTAAGTTATTTGGGAACTCAAAAAATGCAGGAGGCGTGCGGAATCATTCCGGCCACCCTTGGGTCGCCAGTTCGATACCTTGACCATACGACCGCCATTGCATAGTAAGTGTTAGGAGAAGAAATAGCGTACATACACTCTATAGTCAATAAACTTGTAATCGCAAAAAAATCAACATTGTACAGTTTTATCACAATCCTTCTGGATTCGCCTATGCTAATGATGTCAATTGTGAATATGCTAATATCTCACACTTCAATTACCACCACCTGGCTGCTGGCTGGGGACAAGCTGGCGAGGATTTTTCATATTCCTTCTCTGGGTTTGCATATCATCATTGCACGGTTAGGAGAAGAAATAAAGTAAATACCTCGCATCGGCCTGTGCACTCACCAGACAATAAACTTGTCATCCCGAAAAAAAGAGGTTGTTTAATGTTGAGTATACACTTAGGAAAAAACTTCAGGCACCGCATGCACGCGGACACACACTTTATGTGTTAAGTTATACTTTAATTCCGTACCTGCCACCTGGCTGCTGGCTGTGGACGTGGGGACGGGCTGGCGTACTCGCAGGTATTCTCATATTCCTTCTAGTCTTNTGTGAATATGCTAATATCTCACACTTCAATTACCACCACCTGGCTGCTGGCTGGGGACAAGCTGGCGAGGATTTTTTATATTCCTTCTCTGGGTTTGCATATCATCATTGCACGGTTAGGAGAAGAAATAAAGTAAATACCACGCATCGGCCTGTGCACTCACCAGACAATAAACTTGTCATCCCGAAAAAAAGAGGTTGTTTAATGTTGAGTATACACTTAGGAAAAAACTTCAGGCACCGCATGCACGCGGACACACACTTTATGTGTTAAGTTATACTTTAATTCCGTACCCGCCACCTGGCTGCTGGCTGTGGACGTGGGGACGGGCTGGCGTACTCGCAGGTATTCTCATATTCCTTCTAGTCTTCTTTCACCTGGCATCCTAGCAAGGATGAGTCTCGTACACTACCATTCCACCTTGGTTTTCTCATATTGCTTCTGATCTCCTTTCACCTGGTATCCTGGCAGGTACGAGTCTCATGCTCTGGCATTCATTACTAATGCTATCAAATATCCTCATTAGGTACTGTTGACACACCTCATTTTGTTCATGTAATGGTTTGAGAAGATTCAACACATGTCACTAAAACATTTGAATTTGTTATAATTTTGAGAGTAAGGGCATGACAGCTCACAATTTTGTGAATTTTACGTGTCTCCCATCGTACTCTTTCACTTCTAAATTTGGAGGCAATTAACATGAATAGTAAATCGAGAGGTTGAGCTGCACTATCTTTCAACATGGAGGATGTAAGCTGTTACACATCAGCTGGTTCATCAAGTTTGGTCAAAAACATATTGTTCCTGAGATGTAACATCCACAAAAATATGCATGACCACCATTTAGAAAATGCTGAATACGACTCGAAACTGCAAGTACAAAAGTTGCGTGTGCGTATTGGGCATTAATTAAGTAAGAGCAGAAATGTTTAAATGATATTTTTTGGTTCCATATTTCGTAAGAGGTAGAGACAAACAGATAGGATACACGTACTACATACATATGTGAGACCACACAAGTAGTACAGCTTTCCAAGGAAAGTATAGGTGGTTCACGATAAAGTGGGCACTCTTGAAATCAAAATATGAAAGAAATAAATGCCCATAATTGCATACTACATTTTAACGTAAGCAATGGCTGACAATACTCATAGTTAAGTTGGCAGCGAACTACGAGAAGTACTAACGTTATACTAGTAGTAAAGTAAAAAAAATTTTGTCACCGTAAATACAGTTTCTTTTTGTTGTACGCAATTGCAAATTAAATTTGATGTGATTAGATGCATTTGTGTTACTAACTCTTTCACATCGTCACATGGCTGATGCGACTTTCAAGTTAGCTGGTTCATTGTTTTTTTTTTCCGGTCTAGACTCGTGTGTCCACAAAACAGCTGTTCACAACAAACGTTATTTTAAGTGTCAGTTTGTAACTCCTAAAATAAAGTATTCATTAACATAATAAATGAAACATTTTTTACATCTGTTTTGAGTGAAGTGGCGTTGCTTGTTATTGCGTTCTGCTGTATTCCACATAGTTTCTTGTCCCAGAAATTCTTGAAATTTCACATATTATGCCGACCTGGAAAATGTGCTGCTTAATGGAAGATGATGGTATAAATTTTAACCTTGAATAAACTTGGAGGAACTTTGGATGAGTGTGTTCTTTTATTTTTTTCAATACGAGTTGCAATTCTGAAATTTTAAATAAATATGCATTTTATGTAGTATTTACTAGATTCCCAATTTACAAGTTCATACCTCAGTACGTATAACACTTGTTTTGAAATAATAACGGGCATGAAAATGTTTTACACCACACGTATAACATTCCTTGAGTGTTAGAAATACGTTAAAACATAGCATAACGTCTGTCCAAACAGTTTAATTTGTATGAGCTGAAATGTCGAGCAATAAGAACTAGTTTCCACCACTAACCTTCTAGGTAAGTAATTAAAGGGAAAATTATATTGTGCATTAAATAAGCAGATGCATTTTCAATATCATGAAATGCATTGTCATAAACTGGGTATTGTGTTTTAAGTAATCTGGTGAAGTTACATTCATATTCGTGAAGGCATTTAACTTTGTTAAGCAAAATGTGATTTTTTTTTTTTAAAGCAAAGCAAACCTTAGCAAACGTTAGTGTTATGTACTTGAAAAACTGTGAGGCTGGATGAATTCTCATTAAACTTGCATCCATTGACAAATATTACTGTGTAAGTACACTGTAAAAACTGAGATAAATTCTGTTCAGTTTCATGTCATCATGACCATTTTTTTCATTACTTGTAATGCACAGTAATAGCAAAGCCTGCTATTTGCTTGTGCATAGTTTTGTGTTAATATATTGATTTTTGAGGTATTTATGCATTATAATTCTACTTGTAAAATGTTCCTTAACATAATTCTTGTTTAAGACATCTTGGCTTCTGTATGATAGAGTAAGTACGCCATATTATCTAAAAGTGTTTTAAAAAGGGGAAAAAGAGTGATATTCTGCTGACAACCTAAACCAAACACATTTTCTTTAAAACTATGGAAGTGTTGACCATATATAAAGGCATTAATTTATGTCTAAACAGAAAAATAATCGCGAATATCAATCAGTATTGACAAACCAGTATTATTTACTGGAATTAACACGTACATGTTTATAGCGCTAATGACGATGTTTATTACTTTTTTTAAAATGAGTCTCCAGTGAACACGAGCCAGCCGATGTAAACACCAACTGAAAGTCACATGGCAGTGTTTATTTTGACACGTATGCAGAAACATATGCAACCAACGGGCTGAAAGTAAAAACTAAGTAGGGGTTTCCAAAGTGCTCACTTTACCATGAACAACCTATAGGGTACAAAGTGGTGGTTTGGACACTGAGATGAAAGACAAATATTATTATTAAAAGAGTCTTTATTAAACACATATCACATTTTTGGAAACTTTACGTATCAAATTTACAATCCGTATTTTTGCTTCAGAAAAACTTTAACAGTTTTTAAGTACAATTCCAAGAAACACCATTCAAATTTTGAAATTAATTAAAGCACAGATGTTAAGGGGGGAACACATTAATTTAACTGCACATAAAAAAATATTTTCCCTCCTATGTAATGGTGTGCCTATGAAATTTATTACTTTGCACTGATTTTTAGTAACATTGTTAAATTACTTCACAATTTCATTTTATTGTAAAAGCACATTACTTTATTTACTCCACTAGCAGTCTTTCAATGTTACAATGTTATCAGAAATAGGTATTAAAAAATGCTTGTGTGTTACAGTTTTAATCATGGAACATCATTCGTAACATAGTTTTAAAGAGTAATGAAATATATTTACAACAGCATCAAGGGAAAAAAATAGCACAAGATGTGTTAACTTCTTCAGACATTAATATACATTTAAATAATAATCATAGCACATTCGTTTCCACATCTGTTTCGCTGACAGAAAAAAGTATGGGAACTTACAGTTAGTGGAAAACTCACAGAATCGCACATCATCTTTCACACCGTACTTTTTACAAATTTATATATAAAAATATTTATAATATAAAATATTCCTAATCCTCCAATGGCTCTCTACGGGCATGTTTCGTTTCACATAAAGACAGCAACATAAATGAACATTTTAAGTTAGCACCAACATTTAAAAATTGTATTTACAACATTTCTGAAACCTTTTCAAGTAGCATGAAAACTGACGGGAAAGGCTGTGATGGCAGTATATGTTGTTTGCGTATAACCCACCACCAAGTGCAGGTATTTGAGCACTAATCTAAGTTTCGCTACCCTAAAGCCATCGGAGGAGGAGGTCGAGCAGTAGAAAATACATTCAACATCAGCTTATAGCTACGGAATTAAATATTGCTTACGTATTTCCTACGATGAAGAATATATTTTCGTACACACACACACACACTCAAATTCGTTTTTTTTTTCACACATAATCTACTTGAAATACGACAGAGCAGAGGTCGCTACTTTGTCTCAAGCTAGTCGACGCTTCGAAATGCTATCGATTCGAGAAGCGGAAGACACTTTCGGAGCTACGTCGTTGGGTTATCTAACGTCATAAATAGGGGATGTATGAAAGTTTTCAGTCACAGTCTATGTTTTGATGACTAATTTTTTGGTTTGTTTGCATCGAGAGATCTTCCTAGGAAAGATAATCCGGCGATGGTTCGGCGACGGGGTCCGGCGTCGTGAACAGCGGATTGGGGAACTCGGGAGGATGGGGCAGCGGCCCTGTGGTTTTAGGCCTCCTCCTGTAGGCCATGAGCCAACAGGAAACTGCCACTGCGACGGCGACCAGTGCCAGCAGAGCGGTGATGACGAGTGCGATGATGAATCCTATCATCGACACGCAGATGTCCTCCGTCTGCTGCCTACTTGGTGCTGAAACAATGGTGCATGCACAGTGTAAGCAACTTGACAAGTCTCGGAGTAGTTACTTAAATAACTAGTTTTACATGCTACACATTTTCCAACTGGTAAAGCCTATGCATAATGGCACTTTACATACAGTCAATTATTAATGATTTCAGAAGGCAATCATTTTCATCCATTTTGAAGCTATAGAAATAGTTAAAACCTTTGGCATACTGTCAAACCTCATATTTACGAGTCCTTGCAGTTTCTGGGTACGGAATTGTACATTTTTTGGTTTTGTAAAATCAGTTTTCACCAATTTTGATGGATTCTAACCCTCAAAACTGAAATTATCCCAAAAGTGCTTTTTGTACATCACGTGCACATTTAATCACTTTTTTACTTGCAAAACTAATGTCTTTCGTTAATTAAATGTTAATTCAGGTATTTCAATAGATAGGTATCTTCTAAACAAAGAGATATCATGGAAATACATACATGAACTTCCTTTTTTTTTTTTTGCAAAAATAAAGGTTGAGGACTGAGCTCTATATGTATAACTTTTAGCGACCATGGAATTAATTTTCAGTTGCTTCTTGCGGGAAAATCAGATGGTGTTTTATCAAAATATTAATTTAATTCTATAGGCAAAATGATAACCTTAAAGGGCAAATATGCTGCCCCTTTGTTGCCAAACACAGCGTTAACACAGAGCGTCACTGTCCTGTCACACTTGGGGTAACTTCGTACCACTTAAAGTGAGTGAGTGAGTGAGTGAGTGAGTGAGTGGGTTTGTCTGGTGCTCGACATCAAGGACATTAGCGCCCACAAGAATTTGAAGAATAAAACGCATTAAAAACTTCCACAAGAGACAAAAACAAAAGTCAGGTAAAAACAGACTAAAACCTCCACAGGAGGCACTAACAAAAGTAAAAAAAGGGTAAAAACCTCAACAGGAGGCAAAAGGACAGTCACAAAAACGACAAACAAAACAGGATAAAATACTCCAGAGGAGCCAACAACGCAACAACACAACAACGCAACAACACAACAACACAACAACACAACAACGCAAGAACAAAATAACAAATCACGACACATTAAAAAGACCAGTTGCACGTAAAAATGGGAATACGCCGCTCACAGATGTGTCCCCTTCACACAGCATTCGCCGTAGGTCATCGGGAAGCTTAAAAGTGCGACGAGCCTGGCCATACTGGCGACACTCGAACAAAATGTGCCGCACAGTCAAGGGAGTGCCGCAGCCGTCACAATCAGGAGGGAGGGAGGGAGGGAGGGAGGGGGCTCATCACGAAGCAGGTATTTACATGTCAGACAAGTGTGCCCGATGCGAAGGCGAGAAAGCACAACATCTTCCCTGCGGGTATATGAAACAACAGGACGAGCGCAAACAGGCAAGTCAGAGATGGCCTGTAAGTTGTTGGACAGCGGGAGAGAAGTCTATTCCCGCTGCCAGGTGTACCAGACAAGGCCTCAGACTGCATGGAGCACATCGCACACAGGGACATAAGGATCACAGGGTGGAAAGAAGCAGATGTGGTGTGGAGCCAGATCGAACGGCTGTCGAGGCACTCATCGAATCGGAGCACACGAGGCATTTACGGTGAAACCCCCTACTGAAAAAACACAAGAGCCTTGAAAATAGCAAAAGGCTCTGCAGTTAAAATACTGCAAGATGGATGAAGTCCAAAAAGGTACTGAGAAACACAATCACAAAGGCGCACCCAGTTGAGACATCCGATTTGGAACCAACCGTAAAATAGCAAATAAAACCACCGAACACAAAAGANCAAAGGCGCACCCAGTTGAGACATCCGATTTGGAACCAACCGTAAAATAGCAAATAAAACCACCGAACACAAAAGATCAACAAAAAGGCCCAGGTAAACAAAAGGTGGAGTGTTCATCTCAGGAAATTCTGCAAGGTCCACGCNCACAAAAGATCAACAAAAAGGCCCAGGTAAACAAAAGGTGGAGTGTTCATCTCAGGAAATTCTGCAAGGTCCACGCGCACCTCAACCTGTGTTTACTGTACAGGTTGACATGTTGCCATGTTTCCTCCTACACGACATCTCAGAAATTCTGAAAACATTAGTGGTAAATTATTATAAGTTAGGAGTTGCTACTAGTAAAACAACTTTTAAAAGTTGGGTAAATAAACAGAGAAGAGAAATAATACATAGATGCAGTTTTAGGTAAGTGTGTTTTGGGTGTATGCACCAATTAAATCTAGGCAGGAAAACCCACTCTGCACACCATGACGTGAGTTTTGTCACTCAATTTTGCTAGCTTTCCTTTTAAGGTGTTCGTGCACACATGTGAAACAGGCACTGTCAGGTACCGTAAATGGTCGGACTGCAGATGGAGAAACAGAGGAGGAAGGGCAGGACTTCCCATGTTTCTAGGTGGCTGGCGGTACAGCAACTCAGAAGTGCACGTTGCAGGCTGATGACGAACACCCCATACTACAGCTAGCTATTGGCAAAGAAGAAAATAGACTGATGTGCAGCAAACAAAAATGTGTGTTTTGCACGACAGCTTCGAGACTTTCAGAGTTTCGTGGTTTTGCAGCGGCAGCAAACTAGAGTACAAACACTTGTTCTGCGCGTTCCATGCAGCAACGTTAATTCCATGTGTTCCGTACAGTGAACACTGCATCTGCTGTGTGTTATCTTCCATAGTTACAAGAACCTTACAAGCAAAATTAACTTTGAAACTGTTAAAATTCAATTTCAGTTGCATATTTCAGCAAGTAACTACACAATATATTACTAGCAGCATATGTGTTAAAGTAAGCACATGACTTCGTATGAATATGTGGTCATTTAAAGAACTACGTAAAATGTGTTTTTTAGTTTGTAACTNAAAGTAAGCACATGACTTCGTATGAATATGTGGTCATTTAAAGAACTACGTAAAATGTGTTTTTTAGTTTGTAACTTAACAGACGTGGGTTAAACTTAAATGTCATAATTTACGAGAAAAAAAAAATTCACATTATGGCAGTTGTTACTTTATGATCTCCATTTCACTCTATGTTGCGTCATGTCTCTGAAGCTTAGCAAACACAATCTCGAGTGTTCATAAAATCTACAATTTCAAGAAGCAGAAGGGAGGGCGAGGGANATCTGAAGCTTAGCAAACACAATCTCGAGTGTTCATAAAATCTACAATTTCAAGAAGCAGAAGGGAGGGCGAGGGAGCAAGGGAGTGTAGAACAAAGGAACTCTTTACGACATGATGTGAGGCACTTAGGCTATGTGAATGGCACTGACTGCAGTTTTCAAAAGATTTTCGCAGTTATTATTTTTTATTTTCATATTGTTTACAAACTATGAATAGTGATGTCCCCTCTCCGCTCCCATATTTTATTGCTGTAGGCTAGCAAATTTGTTTTCTCGTGTAAGGTGAACTATGCATAGAACATGTAAACATACCTTCTGTTGGATCAATGAGTCGCGACTCTTCGCGCCTCTCTAATGTGAGAATGGCATTTGACTCGATAGTGATTTCCTCTCGAAGTTGACCGTGCAGCATTGATTCATATACTGCTCCATCAGAGTTGTTCTTTGGAAGCTGCTCAACTTCTCGCCGGCGACGACCAAATGCATTGTAACCCCGGCAGTTCACCTGCAAAACATTCCCTCTAAGTCACCTTCACACCTCACAGATATCGGAACTAGTTAAACCTAGGCATATTTTGAATACATACACTATCCACCTGTATGTGCTATGCTCTACAGCAACTTAAAGATTAAACAGAAAAGCATAAAATGTTTTATGCATTACACAGTCATTAAATATAATAACTTAGTTAATACAAAATTATTACAATATTTCTATAGTAATTAAAAAGTAAGTAAATTTTGTGTACATAACAGAATAGAGCAAATTTGTGCCAACTCACCGGTTGACACCTGCCAAAGCACACTCTTATGTTGCACTGGAACCTTATGGTATCACTGCTAGGGAATTTGAAAGCATTGAAGCTCGCAACCAAGGTCTGTGCCTCGGCGTTGTAGTCCCATTCTCCAAATATTGTTGGATCTGATGCACAGCCATTTTCATCCGTCACTATGTACTCATTCTCCACTTTGTCCTCCATAGTTTTCGCAATACATGAACGTGCAAAACCACCATAAATGGCTGTAAATAAAAGAGATAAAATATTAGTTAAATGCTCACAGGATTATGTTCATGTAGGATTACCATAATTTGTTTACATAAACACAGTAAAATCTCAGTATAGAGTACTTCCTTTAAAGTATATTCCACTTTAAATTAAATACAGCTTTTAAATCGCAAAAAAATGTAATATCACTAAATACATGTTCAGTATAAAATATTTCCCAGCATTAAGTATAACATTTTAAGTCTGTTTGTGTACTTTGTATTGAGATTCTACTGTACTCCCATGTGTCAAAATTTTCCCTTATAGTCGAGACACTTTAAACTATTTCTTCGGGAAAAATTTTAGAGAAACTATTTTTGGTAACAGACATTCATTTTGATGTAAGGAATAATATATAAAATGTCATATTGGATCCAAGCTGTGCTGGCTGCACCATACTGTAGAATTTGTAAGAAAAACAAATTTCCCGATATATTCCCATTAGTATCACTTTTACAGTAAAATCTAAGTAAAGGGGACAAGTAGGCCGCTAGGCTACCGATAATATATACAAGGACAGAAGCCATCCCTGTGGTCAGAACCCCATATCTGATTGTAAGCGTTAAAGTCGCCAACGACCATAAGTGGAGGTGGGAGCTGAGATGGAAGTTCCTCAGAGTCAGCTAAACTAACATGCTGGTTTGGGGGTACATAGATGCTACAAATAGTGACAAACACACCGAGGAAAACCCTAATAGCCGCTGCCTGCAGAGCAGTGCGAAGGGCAACAGCTTCATGATAAACTGAATCCTTCACCACAAGACAGACACTGCCACAGGCACGGCCCATCAACACGTTATCCAGGCGGTACAACGTGCGACCTTGAAGGGAGGCCATATCAGTGGGGCGAAAGTGCATTTCCTGAAGGCAAATGACTGTAGGGGTGAGGGACACTAGGAGCTGTTTCAGTTCTTCAAGATTANGCGAAAGTGCATTTCCTGAAGGCAAATGACTGTAGGGGTGAGGGACACTAGGAGCTGTTTCAGTTCTTCAAGATTATGAAAGTATCCTCGGCAGATCCACTATATGAGGGATAAGTTATGGAAAGGAAGTGTGAAGAAACAATGACTGAATTTCCCCCCATGTCTGTTGACCACTGGCTCAAAGCTCCCCGAGCCTCCGCCAGTGTTTTGCGAATCAACATCAGCTACCATCTCGGCTTCTGGCTCAGGAAAGACAGTCTGGCGAATTGTTGAAGCAATCCTGCGTATCAAGTTCACTAGCAGGAAGGGATGTAGGGGATGGAGTCTTTGGCTTGCTGACATTTTTCGCAGCATCTTGCTGCCGAGATTTGTCAACAACAGGCTTACACAGTTTTTTGTCAGCTGGCCCACACTGTCATGGTTCGGGTCGTCAGAACTCGCAGTGGTTTTGATGCACTCACAGACACTTCTGCCACATCAACTGCCTGAGTACATGTATCCTTTACTGCTGGTCAAGCTTCGGCAACAACACCGTAGGGAACAGCAGGCTTTGGGCCCTAGAGAGCAAGCAACTGTTTCTGTGCCTCGACAAAGGAAACCTTGTCGATGGCCCAGATTCGCTGAACAGCCTGCTCCTTCGACCAGACAGGATGTCCTTTGCTGCAGTTCACACACCGCAGAGGTTTGCTGCAGTGAG
Source organism: Clitarchus hookeri (assembly GCA_002778355.1). Lineage (NCBI taxonomy): Eukaryota > Metazoa > Arthropoda > Insecta > Phasmatodea > Phasmatidae > Clitarchus > Clitarchus hookeri. The sequence goes on along the minus strand of NQII01006913.1, from coordinate 48,036 downwards.
GGGTATCAGGATGCGGTGGGTCAGCACACTTCAGGCAAGCTGGTGAGTTCCTACATTTTGCAGATGAGTGGCGAAACTGTTGACGGTTATAACAATGTAGAGGAGCAGGAATAAACTACTTAACATGCTCATTTAAGTAGCCGTCTTTGATAACTGATGGGAGGTCACCCACACCAAAAGTCAAGATGAGGGTAGCTGTAGGTAACTTAACACCATCAGTCTTCTTCAGAAAGCGGCAAACATCAGTGACAGTGACGTAAGACCTTGTTTTCCGGGATGTCAATCTGGTCGGGACACCAGATGACACCCTTGATGCAGTTGAGGGACACATGGGACTTGAGCTCAACAGGGAGCTTTGCAGTTTCCCCACTTAAAACTTTCATTGCCAAAAACTCCAGCAACTGGGCAGCATTCAAAGTCTCGACCAGAATCTCGCGCCTTTCACTGCTCTTGAAGTCGGCAACATGATCACCAGCTGCTCCATCAATGACTTTTTGTAACTCGAAAGGTGACATCTTTTTGAACGTGTATCCTTCTAAACCTCGGGTAACCCAAAAAACTTGGGGTAGGTAATTTAAAAGCGGTAGACTGACACATTACAGAATCACAACCTGAATCACTACCAGTACCATGGTGGTTCCGTTTTAAGTGGCTGTTGAGGATGGCACCCTTTTGGGGAGTGCTTTTAAAAGACATGGTGTAGGCCCCCCATACTAGGACTTGTCGGTCTCAGCATGCCCTTCTGGGGTAGAGGGAGAGGTAAGAAGAAAAGAAGTCAGCAGTTAAAATACCTCGCCGGCTGTGCCATTAGGAGGGGGACCAACCTCCCACAGAACTAGCTGTACTTAGGAACAGCTACTCTTCGCCACTATTCACCGCAAATTACTGCCCCAGTAGCACACCAAAATGTACACCAGGGCAAACCAGGGGCAAAATCATACATCATGAGCAAGGTCAGTTTTATTCCCCTACCGGAGAAAACACCCCAGACTCCCCACTATAGAGGATAACCTTTGGTGCCATTTCAATGGACATGTGGTTGATTATACCAACCTCCTCCGTACAGTGGTAACACGTCTTCACGGCAGGTCTAGGCGCATGGGCTAATCAGCAACGACAACCCTTCCAGGAAAGTAGGCACCTAATTAGTGCTACATGCGTGTAGATGTACGTGGATATGGGCTCTACACCTAGATTTGCGTGCTGGGCCAGTGAGAAGGGTTCGCTAGACCGTCACCACCAAGGGCACCACGTGTGGTCACACAATGTGGAGGCAGCACCCATTGGTGAGGACAGACCCTCATTAGGAAGGACATTGCCCTGGCCTGAAACAACGCTGTAGAGAGGGAAGATGAAGATGCGACGGGACCTGGTGAGGTGGATCAAAGGAGATGACAGAATTTAGAAAACAAAGAAACAAATTTCAGATCCCAACCGCGTCCTGATTAGTCACCTCTTATGACAGGCACGGGGTGACTGTGGTGGTATTCTAAAACCCTGCTACCACACGCGGGATAGAGTACCCAGAGTCAACACCTACGCTATGGCAGTATTTGTAACACTCCTCACGTGAGAATCCCTGTCTGAAATATTCCTACTCAAACTAGTTCCGCAGCAACGAGAAGCTGGTGACCAACCACCGGGCCGATGTAGGTCTGCCTAAAACTTACTTGATGGTTGAACTTCAACTTGTAGTTGCAGGTTGTCTCCAATTTCTGCTGAGCTGATCTCTTGCCCTGTCTGGGTGACAATTTTCATAATGCATGTTGGTGGTGGGCCAGTGTTGGCAATTGTTCCAGCTGTTGTCAACATGGACACGTTGAACCCTAGTGTCACATTCTTCTCTCCTGTCTGGTATACACACTTGATGTGGTATGCCTGTGCCTTGTATGTCACAAGCTTTGGATGTTTTTGAATCACCAACACAAAGCTGGCTTGACCCTGCAACGAACATGCACATGCTTTATTGTGGTAACTGTAATTTGTAATAGACTTAATAGTTTAATGATATTCTCTCTCTCATATAACTTGGCAAGATCTTGACAGTCAGTGAGTGGCAACTTTATATATACGAAACAAACAACGTGCCATTTACAAAATCCTGTATCAGCCGATGCATGAACGAATGAAAATTAATATTACGTTGGCTATTCTGACTGCACTGCCGACGCACATCACACAAGCAGAAAATATGTGGATAAGAAAGAGTTCCTTGATTAATTAATACATTTCATTTTATGTGGTCACAAAACACCTGTTGTTAGTGTTACAAACTAAACTTCATGCTAAAGTAGTAATGAATAGGTGTTCAAAATGAAATGCAAATTAAAATGGTCCGTGTTAAAATTAAACGCAACTTCAAACATTGGGAGATCTTTTTATGTCATATCCCCACTCCTCATGCCATCCATACATGCTTAATATTAATTCCAAAAGGCTATAGAAATATCGCAGGGCATGGTTGAATTATTATTCAAATAATTTGATGAAATATATTTCAAACTCGTGTTGTTTCGAGCCAGTAATAGGAAAAAAAAGTGAATTTTTAAAAAGATGGGATTAAGAGGCCAACATGCTGCTTGCTGCCTATTGATAAACATGCTTGGCTCACAACACGCCCTGCCACGACATCTGTTGGCGTGCTCCCGAAACACTGCTATCCAGAAAAAATAGCTTTCTTGTGTAACAACAAATTTACAAACGGATATAAATAGTTTTATTTTTCCACGAGTTCTGTATAATTTTTAAAGTAACACATGTATTTCTGTGTACAGCGATTTTGATTACTAGTAATTTCTATTGGACCGGTAATTGTTACGCCTACGTCCAACACATGCCATGTTCTTATGTTCCCACAAGCCCATCTCCTTGTCCTTTTTGTGTTTTGTTACGGTACTGTATTAATAAAACGAAGAAAGTGGGACGTGCTTGGGTAGTTTTCAAGCAATTTTGANTTGTGTTTTGTTACGGTACTGTATTAATAAAACGAAGAAAGTGGGACGTGCTTGGGTAGTTTTCAAGCAATTTTGACGTTATTCCATGCCACGGCGAATGAAAGTGCGTTGTCAAGCAAGTTCCCCGAATTACTTTTACTTCCAGTCTTAACACATTAGCTGTTACGTCCAACGTGTGATAAGAACTACAATTACAGTGTCACAAATGCTAACCCAAATTTGCTTTCTGTAATAAATTAAAAAAGAGTTAACAAACATTAAATTTTTCGCATTACAATGGCAAGTGGATTAGCTGACAGCATGTTAATAAAATATACAACTGCCACTTGACGCACCAGCTGATGGCGATACAATACATAAACGAAAAGTAAACACTGCCAAAATCTTGCCAAGTTACATGAGACAGAGAGTACCAAGGAATTACTACACAAACACTACAAAGAAAATCATATTTATAAACATTANTTGTGTTTTGTTACGGTACTGTATTAATAAAACGAAGAAAGTGGGACGTGCTTGGGTAGTTTTCAAGCAATTTTGATGTTATTCCATGCCACGGCGAATGAAAGTGCGTTGTCAAGCAAGTTCCCCGAATTACTTTTACTTCCAGTCTTAACACATTAGCTGTTACGTCCAACATGTGATAAGAACTACAATTACAGTGTCACAAATGCTAACCCAAATTTGCTGTCTGTAATAAATTAAAAAAGAGTTAACAAACATTAAATTTTTCGCATTACAATGGCAAGTGGATTAGCTGACAGCATGTTAATAAAATATACAACTGCCACTTGACGCACCAGCTGATGGCGATACAATACATACAGGAAAAGTAGACACTGGCGTTACTTTTGTAGAACTGCCAAAATCTTCACAAGTTACATGAGACAGAGAGTACCAAGGAATTACTACACAAACACTACAAAGAAAATCATATTTATAAACATTATAACTTTGGAATTTCACCATTATGTACATCCCTGTGTAAACATGCACGGCGAAGAAAGACACCACAATAGGAAAAAAAAAAAAATCTTTTTTTTTAGTAGAATTAACTATTGACTTTCATCTCTATTATAAAGATTATATGTTTGACGTTTAAACATTCTTTTAACAATTTAGCCTCTATCATGACAACATTTGCCTTTTAACCTTCACACCTTCTATGTAAAATGAATTGTGACACAGGAATGATATGTTACTATGATGAACAAGTAAATCATGAAACATCTGAGTAATCCTTTAATGGAAAGAATTATACAGAAATATCAATTAAATTTAACATAGAGTTATTATTTACACAAATCATCTAATTTCTATCCATCACCTCGCCATTATTGTACCCATCAGTAGCGTTCTGCTCCCACCAATATACGGTAAAATCTTGTTGTAACGTACATCAATAATCCCATTTTGGGAGACACCAGGTAAAATAAAAGTTAACGAAAATTTTGAATGTTGAAATTAAATGTTTTTAAATTCATAGTGTACACGGAGTCTTTGGGCAGGAAGTGAAAATCGTACGTTAAAGTGAAGTACGTTGTATTGGATATTTACTGTAACCAGTACCAGCTAACAAGTAGACCAAGAACAGTTCTGCGAAGTAGCAGTGAGATGAGACTTGGTAAGAAGTGGTTACCGAAACACACCCCTCCTCCCATACTCTACCATGTCCACTCTGCAACCTGGGACCACAGCTGAGCTGAGCTAATCAGGGGCTACAATACTATCCCAAATTTTCATCAGAAAATGGCATGCATATTTATAAGTTATCCAGACTCTGAACCTGGAGCCTTGTTATTCAAAGGTACTTTAGTAATGTCTGGTCCCAGTAACCACATTTTTCCTGAATGTCTAGCCTCGTACATATTTTGCAATTCTGTAAAAAGATAACATAGCTATTCGTAAAAGAACATGTAGCTATATATCAATGTCTTAGGTTTTTTTTTTTTTTTTCGTTTAAGGTAAACTTCTGTTACTGGTTTGCAGTTTTCATCTCTCCCTGGTTTTGCACTGCAGAACACACTTGTTTCATAAAATTTCTAGATTGTGACCAAACACGGCTAATTTATTTTTNCCCTGGTTTTGCACTGCAGAACACACTTGTTTCATAAAATTTCTAGATTGTGACCAAACACGGCTAATTTATTTTTGTTATCTCACATCATCCTGCTTTAAAATGTACATGTTAGCTATACTTAAGCCTTCAATACCTACGGATATACTATTTAATTTAGAATGTTGGTGCCGAAGGAAGCNTACATGTTAGCTATACTTAAGCCTTCAATACCTACGGATATACTATTTAATTTAGAATGTTGGTGCCGAAGGAAGCACAAATTTGCCTCCAGTTCAGAATCTGTGTTGGAGACATTATATCTAATTTGAATCCCAAATTTGTTATGTCCTCGTGAAGCTAGAGCTGCAAAATTGTTATTTATAAAGTAGCTATAAAATTGATGGTGTTATGTAGAAAGGAACCAACCAACATTGAAACAAAACTGAGAAAAACAGGTCCAAAATTTTGAGGTCTATTACAATTCACACTTAGAGTAGTGTACTTTAATGGTTTTTCCAAACATGAATACAGATTGTTTTCTGAAAGAGACAGAAATTAATACAAATAATGTGGCTACACAACCAACTAAGTTTCTAATTTTTGTGGACTGGTTCCTGCATAACATAGTGATAGGTTGAGACACCAAAAATCCAGTTGAACTAACAAAGATTGACTTGTCATTTGAGTCGAGATTTCTCCAGCAGGCATCGAGGTACTGAATGTACAAATAAAGTCGGAGTGCTTTTAGGAATTACCAGAAACTGTCAAGGTCGACAGGTACAGTCTCAGCACGACACAACATGAAAAGCATCTTTATGTCATGGCATGCCGCACCTTCAGCAGAAATGTGCATAAATACGGTAAACTTGCCATTATTTTTCTCACGTACTTACTGTTTTAGAAACCCGTGTATAAAAAAAAGAACCACTAACAAAAACTTTAAAAGTGGACTGCTTGTCCGGTCACCCGGCGGCATGCTGCCAGATCTGCCTGAAAGCCACCCTCACGCTCCGCCCCTGTAACAGTTATCTTATTTTTTTCCTCCTATGAGCATCACATGGCTGACATCACCATTCCTACCACAGTCATTCCCTCGTCAGCGGGAGGGGAAAAAAAAAGAGCGCTGCGAATCACTTAACCAGGCAAAGAATTATTCTTATTGGCAGAAACTAGTACCAAACNGGGGAAAAAAAAAGAGCGCTGCGAATCACTTAACCAGGCAAAGAATTATTCTTATTGGCAGAAACTAGTACCAAACATTTTCTTGGTAAACCGGTACTATAAGAGGAGGAAGAAGTTACAAGGGGGCAGGCGTTATACCGGGTACATATGGTACACATACACTTTTATCGTGCAAACTCAATTTTATTCCAAACTCAAATTGACTCAACTTGAAGCTGTAAAAATCAAACTCGCCCATCACTAGCATAACACCATCTAAATATAAAACACAAATGCAGGAAGTTACTTAAATCTCTGAACTTGGTCTTTTAAACATCAGCCTGAACTGTTCTGCGAGCCGTACTGCTCCGTAAGTATTACATATGTATTGTATCAAAATCTCTACCTCGGCAGTGCAACACTCAGTATGTACTTAAACTGATCATCCGACACTCGAGCTGGTGCGTGCATGCATTCACGCACAAACACCTTGCCTTGTGTATGATACTGTTTTCTTTTGACATGGTACAGCTGAGACACCCAATAAGGCAACCTTTGTTTATTATTCGTGACATAACCATTCACAATTTGTAATAACAAATATTAAGTTTTATTACACGTAACACATTTACTGAAAACAAAAAGCGGCAAACCCTTTATTTCAGTGATGGAGGGAGGTGGTTAGTTCGGTAACAAATTTTTTCCTACCTTCATCGTCATTTAATAACACTTAGCCCTATTTTGTAACACCACTTCCATCCATTCGGGTTATAAGACATTCTACATATATATTTTTTATGGCAATAAAGAAAAATTCATAAAAATTTCTATCAAGTGAGTACAATAAATAACATGTTTATGCATTACAGTGAATATAATAAAGCAAAAAAACATAAAAAAATTTGCAGAAAAAGAGTTACTACAATTACTAATGGCAGGATGTAATTCGCTATGAGAAAAGGTTAATAAACAACAAATTCTGGTAACAGCAGTCACAATTTTTGTAATATCTTTCAATGCTGAATGGTAAACAAGACCACTCCTTCACTGGATAAAGTTTTCAGCGACATACTGTNCTTTGTAATATCTTTCAATGCTGAATGGTAAACAAGACCACTCCTTCACTGGATAAAGTTTTCAGCGACATACTGTACTTACATTCACATGAATGAGCCCACAGTTGCCGAAGTTGACCTTGAATAGCTCCGTACGTGAGCCAGAATCAGGAGGCAGGGTGACCACGCGTCGACATTCCTCATCCTTACTGTGGCCCTTAACGTACAGCACACCGTTGAACCCTGCCTCCGTGATGTGTATCTCCACCTGGACTCCGTCGGACAGGCAGCTCACCACCATGTCTGGCCGCGGGAAGTCGGTGCGGTACAGGGTATCTACAACACGAAGACGCNACCATCTAAATATAAAACACAAATGCAGGAAGTTACTTAAATCTCTGAACTTGGTCTTTTAAACATCAGCCTGAACTGTTCTGCGAGCCGTACTGCTCCGTAAGTATTACATATGTATTGTACCAAAATCTCTACCTCGGCAGTGCAACACTCAGTATGTACTTAAACTGGTCATCCGACACCTCACTCTACCTACCCTCGAGCTGGTGCGTGCATGCATTCACGCACAAACACACACCTTGCCTTGTGTATGATACTGCTTTCTTTTGACACGGTACAACTGAGACACCCAATAAGGCAACCTTTGTTTATTATTCGTGACGTAACCATTCACAATTTTTAATAACAAATATAAAGTTTTATTACACGTAACACATTTACTGAAAACAAAAAGCGGCAAACCCTTTTATTTCAGTGATGGAGGGATGTGGTTAGTTCAGTAACAAATTTTTTCCTACCTTCATTGTCATTTAATAACACTTAGCCCAAAGATTTACTCGATGTCCTGCATTAGAGTTAAATATTTTGTAACTAAACCTATTTTGTAACGCCACTTCCATCCATTTGGGTTATAAGACATTCTACATATATATTTTTTATGGCAATAAAGAAAAATTCATAAAAATTTCTATCAAGTGAGTACAATAAATAACATGTTTATGCATTACAGTGAATATAATAAAGCAAAAAAACATAAAAAAATTTAGCAGAAAAAGAGCTACTACAATTACTAATAGCAGGATGTAATTCGCTATGAAAAAAGGTTAATAAACAACAAATTCTGGTAACAGCAGTCACAATCTTTGTAATATCTTTCAATGCTGAATGGTAAACAAGACCACTCCTTCACTGGATAAAGTTTTCAGCGACATACTGTACTTACATTCACATGAATGAGCCCACAGTTGCCGAAGTTGACCTTGAATAGCTCCGTACGTGAGCCAGAATCAGGAGGCAGGGTGACCACGCGTCGACATTCCTCATCCTTACTGTGGCCCTTAACGTACAGCACACCGTTGAACCCTGCCTCCGTGATGTGTATCTCCACCTGGACTCCGTCGGACAGGCAGCTCACCACCATGTCTGGCCGCGGGAAGTCGGTGCGGTACAGGGTATCTACAACACGAAGACGCAATTTGAATTACCACGCTGCTCTGCATCCTCAGACACCAACCGAGACTGCAGCTGAACTGGCGAGTGCGACTTACTAGTGCACGTCTGTCCGTCGCTGCGCTTGTATCCAGGGATGCAGCTACACGAGGCCACGTGATTGGTCACGTTGCACACGGCATTGCTGCCACACTTCTTCTCTTCACATGGGTTAACGCACATCTGTCTGACAATGTCGCAGTGCTCGTTGTCCGCACACTGCTCGTTTGAACTGCATGCTGATACGTCATCTGTTGACAGTTCACGTACATTAGCCACATACAGATCACATTTTAAACATTAGTGGGGTGACTTTAAAGGTAGGTTGATATTAAATAAATTTCTAAAGATTTCAATTGAATGGATTATAAGAGAACATTCACCTCGATGAACATCATATGTAGTTTATTATGACGCTAAATTACATGTATCCACAAATTTCTTGAACTAGTACTTTTCTAACAAATGAACAGTTTGTGCAAGGGGCCTACCGGCCCAACCGCATGTTATGTTACCCAAACTTAACTCCATCACATTTTTCATTTGTGGAGCCACCTGAAAACAGCTGATCATTCAACACTCACGGCCAGCACTAAATTACTTCAATGAGTACGAGAAAACTGCCAGTAAATCCAACAAACACCTGGCTTTTATGAAAGCTTGCAGCATCCTACACAATGAGTAGGCAAGCGTAATAAAGAGGGTATTTTGAACATTACTGTTAAACAGTTCCTCATTACTGGAGTACTAACACAACTATTATTCATAAAACAAGGTCAAACCGGATACATGTTTATGTGAACTTGTCTCTTGTCTACTGCTTGTGCATTGCACGACACCAAAAACATTGGTGTAAAAAACAGAAAAGTGCAAGATCAGGGGGTTTACAAAGAATTTTATGTGCATAAATCACAAAATAAAGTGGAATAAGCTATCCATAACTCACCAACTATCAAATGACTTGGGCGCGTGTGGTACAAACTTTAAATTTAAAAGTAATTTGATCTATACACAGCGATTATGTGTATATATAGGTAGTTCGGAAATTAAACGACCAAATTACGGCAAGTGATTCCTTATAAAAAATAAAGTTGAAAATATACAGGACACAGTATACCTAAACGGAATATTAAAGGAGATATTAGCCTACGAAAATTGGGTTTTGAAAACGTATTTTTGTTGAATGCCTTGTACAACGCCTACAAAGGTCGCAGCAAAAGGGTGACTTATGCTTCCCATGTTGCAGACACAGCATAATGCTGGCCGTCCTCGGTCTGTGCGCACTGTTCGGCTTGAGGAAGTGATACGTCAGCACATCAACGACGTGCCCTCCACTAGTACACGCTCCATAGTGCGCCAAATGGGCGTGTCCCATTCAACCGCGTGGGACATACTGTGGGTAAATCACCGCCATCCCTACCGCTGGCAGTAAGTACAAGGCATTCAATAAAAATATGTTTTCAAAACCCAATTTTCACAGGCTCATATTTCCTTTAATATTCTGGTTAGGTATATGGTGTCCAACATATTTGCAACTTTACTTTCAATAAGGAATCACCTCACGCAGTTAATTTTCAAACATAACTTATTCCATATGTTTTCAACTGGCCATTCACATTGTACTTTCGAAGCTAGTGAGTGACTTACGTGGGCCACAGGTTCCTCCGACCAGCTTGTAACCAGACTCGACCGGACATATGCAGTTTCCTCGCTCGTCGAGCACCATACCGCGCTCAAAGTTGCACACGCATCTTCCTCGTTCATCAACCTTGAGGCCCTTGTCCTCTGGGCATCTTACGCACTCCTCGTTCTCATTGAGGCCAGTTCCCGGAGGACACGCGCAGTTACCCATGTTGTCTCGGATGAAGCCCTTCTCGAATGCACACACCGCAACTGCAAACATGTACACGACATTAACACACTGAGCAATGTAACACTTCAACGTGCAGGATCGTCCTCCTTAACAACTACTGAGCAATGCGTCTACCAACATTACATACTGTTTAAAACAGTGACACTGAAAGCTGTTAACGTATAAACATTATTTTCCATAGCATGAACACTATTTAGCATAACATTAATTATAAAAATAACATTATAAATAGCATTAGCATAACATTATTTTCCACTGTACATGAACACTTATCCATGTTGTAAAAGATGATGTCGCCACAAAAATGATGCATACAACCATTACAATTTTTTGCAGTTTCTTGCAATATGCTGTTATTGCTATGTTATGGTTTTAACTGTTGCTGCATTGACATTTACATTATTTTGTACACGTGTATATAGGATCCCACTATAAAAGTTTGTCATTTTGGTTAACACGTATTCAAGCTTTTCTGAGACATTAAATGCATTACAAATACACTACTGTACAAGCAAAGGCTCCACAGTCTTATTACAAGCAGCGCCCCGCTATCTGAATTCCGGCTGCCTGCACAGCACTTGCGAGGCCATGTTTGGTGGGTGGTAGTTTATCGAGAAATTAATCCATGAAGTTCTAACACTGAATCTCAACGTCTGGCACACTGCAACACATTTGCTGTTGGTGCATGGTGTTTCTGTTTTAAATGACACNGGACACGCGCAGTTACCCATGTTGTCTCGGATGAAGCCCTTCTCGAATGCACACACCGCAACTGCAAACATGTACATAACGTTAACACACTGAGCAATGTAACACTTCAACGTGCAGGATCGTCCTCCTTAACAACTACTGAGCAATGCATCTACCAACATTACATACTGTTTAAAACAGTGACACTGAAAGCTGTTAACGTATAAACACTATTTTCCATAGCATGAACACTATTTAGCATAACATTAATTATAAAAATAACATTATAAATAGCATTAGCATAACATTATTTTCCACTGTACATGAACACTTATCCATGTTGTAAAAGATGATGTCGCCACAAAAATGATGCATACAACCATTACAATTTTTTGCAGTTTCTTGCAATATGCTGTTATTGCTATGTTATGGTTTTAACTGTTGCTGCATTGACATTTACATTATTTTGTACACGTGTATATAGGATCCCACTATAAAAGTTTGTCATTTTGGTTAACACGTATTCAAGCTTTTCTGAGACATTAAATGCATTACAAATACACTACTGTACAAGCAAAGGCTCCACAGTCTTATTACAAGCAGCGCCCCGCTATCTGAATTCCGGCTGCCTGCACAGCACTTGCGAGGCCATGTTTGGTGGGTGGTAGTTTATCGAGAAATTAATCCATGAAGTTCTAACACTGAATCTCAACGTCTGGCACACTGCAACACATTTGCTGTTGGTGCATGGTGTTTCTGTTTTAAATGACACCATGTATTGTTGGAACAAGTCTTGTGTCAATTACACTTGAAAGTGTAATTGAAGCAGATGTTTTTTTGCTAGTAACACAGCCAGAATGAACGATAAGTATCTGAGTTTCTGGATACTGCATTATTAAATTAAGTAAAACAAAACACAAAAATATGGGCTCCGATATCAACCCCCATCCATAAAATGTGACGGGTTGGCAGCACATTTTTGCGTATAAAAATGTAACGGTTTCACTTTGTTTGTTATTTCCTGTGGATTTATAATCTATCGTGCATGGTGAACAAAACTTCCATTGTGTGTTTTTAAGCTAAATGCCGCCGTTTTCGAGAAATTAACTCATGCCGATGAAGGTCACGTGGGGTGGAGATAGCGCAACGGCAAAATTACATGGTAGTGAAGCGGGTGTGCCCCGAAAATGTAAACCCTGGTCAATGGTAAAGTCTGCCAAGTTTCCCAGATGTGAATGTAGACCCCACCGGGAATCGAGTCTTATTCGCAGTGGTGGGAGGCGAGCAGTCTAGCCGCTGCACCACCATGGCACCCCACGTGCATATCGGCAATAGTTTTTTTGGGGTATGCATGGATAACACGTGACACAAGACTTGTTCCAACAATACATGGTGTCGTTTAAAACAGAAACACCGTGCACCAACAGCAAATGTGTTGCAGTGTGCCAGACGTTGAGATTCAGTGTTAGAACTTCATGGATTCATTTCTCGATAAACTAACACCCACCAAACATGGGCTCGCAAGTGCTGTGCAGGCAGCCGGAATCCTGATAGCGGGGCGCTTGTAATAAGACTGTGGAGCCTTTGCTTGTACAGTAGNAGTGCTGTGCAGGCAGCCGGAATCCTGATAGCGGGGCGCTTGTAATAAGACTGTGGAGCCTTTGCTTGTACAGTAGTGTATTTGTATATGTAGTGTATATGTAGGCTATATGTTGTTTTCGACCTAATTTTTGATGAAGAATCACCTGCCAAAGTCTGTAGGTAGAGTTCATACCCATGCTATATAGTGAACAAATTGACACGTCTGATCCTGAAGCAAGTTGAAATTCAGAAAGTACTGTAGCATTCTGTGATTGGTGTAGCTAAATAATTACTCAATAGCTGAGGCTGAGAACAAATAATGATAGAAATTACACAAATAAACTGTCAGAAGCGTACGGCCACTCACCTGCGTCACAATGAACAGCTGCGTTTCCTTGATATCCAGGTAAACACTCGCAGATCATTGTCCGTACCGGGACGGTATCCAGCACCTTGCACACCGTGTTGGTACCACATGGAGTTGTCGCATTGCATGGATTGGTACACTCGTTGTTAATGCATGCCCTCTGCGATGGGCAGTCAAAATCACCTTGACAGGTTACGACTGCACAGAACAGAGACACAGAAATCAGTTTTTGATATACAGTAATATGATCTCACTTGGAACCATTCTGTTATACGTAGTCTATTTCGTATTAGAATTTAATTTTTGACAGCTTGTGTAGAAGTAGTAACAAGTGTACACAAACAGAGTACGTATCCTTCCGCTGCCACATGATTTCCACCTAACTGCCAAAACACATTACGTCTGTAATGACGGGCGTCGGTGAGACGTTATTCCATACGTACCTAAATCAAAACATGTCACCGAGCTGCTCACATATCAATAATGATAAATTTATTATATTTCTGTAGACTTTTTTATTACTGCAACAGATATAAGTTGCTTAAGATCCATAGTTTATTCACTTGAAAAATGTTGTTTGACAAGTTGCAGCTGTACTGCCCAGCAAACAGAAATAATACATGATAATGCTCATAGAAAATTAGCTATATTAAATTTGCGATAGTCATATGTTATTAGCATTACTACATTTTTTTGTAAAATACATTGTTAAGGTCGCAATATATTTGACACATTATCCATATTGAAATTCAATATGGATTTTATTTTTGCTTTATTTAATTCAAAATACTGAACTTGTGTTTACAACTCTCACATCTGTTTGCTGAATGCACCAACTAGAGTCGTGCACTTAAAAGCAGGACATAAAACTNATGTCACCGAGCTGCTCACATATCAATAATGATAAATTTATTATATTTCTGTAGACTTTTTTATTACTGCAACAGACATAAGTTGCTTAAGATCCATAGTTTATTCACTTGAAAAATGTTGTTTGGCAAGTTGCAGCTTTACTGCCCAGCAAACAGAAATAATACATGATAATGCTCATAGAAAATTAGCTATATTAAATTTGCGATAGTCATATGTTATTAGCATTACTACATTTTTTTGTAAAATACATTGTTAAGGTCACAATATATTTGACACATTATCCATATTGAAATTCAATATGGATTTTATTTTTGTTTTATTTAATTCAAAATACTGAACCTGTGTTTACAACTCTCACATCTGTTTGCTGAATGCACCAACTAGAGTCGTGCACTTAAAAGCAGGACATAAAACTGTGGAACGTTGTTTTTTATAGCCAACAAATTTGGTTTAACATCTTAAGTAAGATGTTAATTGTGGTTCTTAACAGTAGTTTGGACATTACAGCAAATACCGTATGTGCAACTTGGAAATATTAGGAATTCTAGGGAATTGCCAGACCACACATTTTCATTCACAATAATACAGTATTTCGTGATTAATGAAGTGGTGTCTGCTCGTCCAAAATGTCAGTTCAAATAGTACACGCAACAAGGCCAGTACCGAGTGCAGCTGCATGACAATGTAACACGATTACACAAATATAATTTCCCTAAAAATAATTCCATCGCAAAACAGTGCATGGTTTTAATAAATAACACAAAATGGCAAGCTAGCCTGAGAAAGACTTGGTGATTACAGGCCGTGTCAAAATTATTAGCAAGCAGAATTGCTGCACGTGAAAATATGTTATTTTCAAAAATATACAAAGAGTTTGCGGAAAATATAAAACTCTGGAAATTCGTTTGTATATTTGTATTTTAAACATGAAAAATGAGTGGTTTCATGGGAGTGTGGCTGCCGTAGCATGCCGGCCAACAGATGGCAGTACGATCGCCTATTCCGTTGCTCTATCCTAAAAGAATTATCTACCACGTATTTTTAAAAGTAAATGATTCTCGTTTGAAATATACTGTGTCAAATTGATGTAAAAGTATTTCAAAAATTTTCGGTAACCTATCTGCGGCATCTTTAATTAATACGAAGCACGCATGTGATGATGTTAGCACTAGCCACAACGTTTGAAGGAGAGAAGAAGAAAGTTAACTAATCACACGCACTTTAAGTTGCATTTTGTTGGAAACACCTACACATTATTTTAGAAGGGAGTTTAGCTAGTTACACTAATAACAGCTTCTTTGTAATGACAAAATAAAATACATAAACATTTTATCTAAGAACTCTTCCTGCCCACGTATTTCTCCGATGTCTGTTGTGCAAAGGCAGGGCTGTCAGAATAGCCAACATGAAATTATTTTTCAATAATTCACGCACCAACTGATACAGGATTTTGTATATGGGATGTTTCTAATTTCATTTATCACATGTTACCACACACTGGGTGTCAAAAAGTGGAATTCTTAAATTAAATAGTCTACGTGCTTGCAATGTCCTCCACATACCTGCTTCACATCCTTTGTCAACGTCGCCCACAGAGCCTGCAGGACACGTGCACTCGGGTTGGTGGTTGTACACGCGACACTCTGCTGCTTCCCCACATGGCTTGCTCTCTTCGCACGGGTTCAAGCACTTGTTGTTGATGCACGCCTTGTTACCTGGGCACTCCGAGTTGGATCGACATCCCAAGACCCGGCACTCCACCTTGGGGTTTCCCATCAGGCCTGTCGGGCAGTCGCAGATGGCCCGGTGGTTGGAGCCGTAGCAAGTGGCTCCGGTGCCGCAGGAGCTGCTGTCAGGTGCACATGCAGGCATGCAGTTGTTGTTCACGCAGGAGTGCTGGTTCGAGCAGTCGTCATCAGAGCGGCATCCCACACGGGTACACTCTATCTCGGGGTTACCGTCGTATCCTTGCTTGCAGATACACACCGGCTTGTGGTCCTTCACCGTGCAATCGGCGTTCGGCCCACAGTTACACGGGTTCCTGCATATTCCCTTCACGCACGCCCTGTCCGCGGGACACTCAGAGTCTCTGATGCAGACTCCCACTTCCGTGACGGGAGGCGTGGCCTTGCACGTTCCGCTGCCGTTGCTTATGTAGCCGCTTGGACACACGCATATCATAGAGCGTACTGGGACGGTACCCAGAACCAAGCAATCTGCAGGACGCTGGCACGGTTCTAATTCCGTGCAAGGATTCTTGCAAACATCTTCGATACATGCCAGTCGATTTGGACAGTCTCCGTCGTACTTGCATTCCGGCTGCGGTTCCGTCCTGCAGCCGATGTACGGGTTGCCTATGAAGCCGGGTGGGCAGCGGCACAGCGGCAAGTGATTCTGGACCCTACACTCTGCTCTGGGGGCGCAACTATTTTCATAGACGCAAGGGTTGATACACTGCTCGTTGATGCACGATCGGTCGTTAGGACAGTCGTTGTTACTTCTGCAGCCTATGATGAAGCAACGGTCACGTGGGTTCCCTCTGAAGCCACTTAGGCATCGACATTCTGCCTGATTGCCGTAGGTGTAGCACTCTGCGTTTGCGCCACAAGGATTGTTGACGATGCATGGATTGATGCAGTTTGCATTGATGCAAGCCTTTCCGGAGTCACACTCGGAATCGCTGCGGCAGCCCACTGCAACACATTTTTCAGAAAATAAGTTCCATGTCTATATAAAAAAAACAAATACTAGTGAATACAGTTTAAGACTATTCCTAAAGTAAAATGACAAAAAAAAATGTTAAAAAAATATATATACAAAAATAAACTTTGTTTAAACCATGGCTCTAACTAAGGTTTAGCTGAAAAGCACATTTTGATATAAATGTGTGGCTTGGTTATGAAGAAACACATTGTTATAGTTTACAACGTGAATGTTACCACTGAAAATATATTATAGGGCACTATTTTCTTCCCTGGGATTAAGTGAGAGAGATTATGGTTTGAGCACTTTAGGGCTGTTGTTTTTTGTTCAGACCAATCAACTGATAATAATCCCTGGGCAATGGCCACACTATACATTTCCTTTGAGACATTCAGCAATGTATGTTGAAATTGTTAGGGATGATAGGTGCATAGGTATATGTATTCACATACCCAATTCTTCCACAGACGTGTGGGAATGTCGTAAGCCAATTTGATCACTCAAGGTACATGCAAGTATATTTATGATATGTCGTCACACTATTGGACGTTACGTTTTCCATAAGTTGAAGACTATAATTTTCACAAGCGGCATGACCAGGCAGAGCTCTATAATTTAAGTTACTAGTTTACCAACATACACATCACATGTAAAAAGATCCAAAACCAATTTTTTTTTTTGCTGGAGAGACAAGCGCCACCATTTATTAGCCACCAGTAAAAATAGGTACTATGAAGCCTCACGATACTGTGTGTACAATTTGTTAGTGTTGAATGAATGCTTGCAGTTAAAACTGCTGTGACTGTGTTGAAATAGCAGACTGGGATCCAAACGTTTCAAAATATTGGTCACAGATGATGAAATATGGTATCTCATGTACGATCCACAAGCAAAAATCCAATCGCCTGTGTGGGTCAGTCCTGGCAAACTGACCAATAAAAGTGTGATAGCAAAAATTTTGAGTAAAGACGGTGTTTGCTGCATATTCTGATAACAGTTCATTTAGAGGTTTTGAAATAACTTCTGGGTTATGTCCGGCAATATGTGACGTACTCTGGGAGTTGGTCGTTCCTTTATACAATGTCTCTGCCCACACAACAAAAACTCTCACAAGTTTTTGCTAAATGACAAGTTAGTCCCCTTACCGGCAGACATTTTTCTATTCCCTAAAATGAAAATCAGCCTAAAATGATGTTTTTTTGATGATGTTACAATAATATAGAGTTACCTATGTAACTTGTGAGCTAAAGGTAATCCTAGTCCAACAAGCTTAAATACAAAATAAAGCAGAAGTCTATGGTCTGTGAGTCTTACTAATATTATAAATGCAAAAGTTTGTGTGTGTGTGTGTGTGTACGTTTGTTACCACTCAGCTCCATAACTGCGGAACGAATTTTGATGAAATTTGGTATGTAGGTACTTTAGGTCCTCGAATAGGGCATAGGATACTTTTTATCCCGGAAAATTGTACAGTTCCTGTGGAATAACAACAAAACGGCTGGGAACATGTAATACCAACATACACCAAGCTTTCTGGTGAATGTCCGAAATATTTTTTCCCCTGGTGTCAGAGTTTATCAGGTCGCCCAAGGGGCTCTGAAATGGCTTAACAACCAGGGCCGAATATTTAACGTACCCTCCGAAGCCTGGAAGCGCTCAGATGTTATGCCACACTAAATGGTCACCCATCAAAATGTGTGCCACTGGGAACGTTGCTTAACTTTGGTGATCTATTAAGATCCCTCAGCCAAGCACAAAAAGTAGTACCAAGGTACACTTATTTCTAAAGCTACAACTTGATGAAACTCACGTTTTTATTTACATACACCGACGCTG
The DNA here is from genome assembly GCA_002778355.1 of Clitarchus hookeri. Taxonomy (NCBI): domain Eukaryota; kingdom Metazoa; phylum Arthropoda; class Insecta; order Phasmatodea; family Phasmatidae; genus Clitarchus; species Clitarchus hookeri. Next base: position 29,381 of record NQII01006913.1, on the reverse strand, counting down.
GAAAGCGGAAATGTGGTAACTACGCAATAGTTGCGCAGATACACTCCAAAAAACATTACTCTATTTCTTGACTATCGGGTAAAAAAATATTTCCTTCCTTTTGGGTTGCCGTAATCAGTTAAAAACCTAGGCCAACATAGTATAATTTTATAATTCTGTTTTCACATAAATGAATTGTCTTTTCCCAATTTATTTATTAGTGTATCACTGTAAAACTAAATTGTACCCGGGCAAAGCCGGGCCGGTTCGCTAGTTGATAATTACTTTGGTAACTAGGGGTGTGTGAAAAATAGTTTTCGGAATACATAAGAAATTTCTGGCTGGTGGGAAAAATTTTTCTTCTATATTTATTGGAAAAAAATTTGATCACATCTGTCTTATCGTTCTAGCTGAAATGCAATCTGTGTGGTTCCGTGTGTAAAGTTTTGTATGTATTGTATTGACTCATCCTTTAAGTGATTATGATTTGAAATATTATTTCATTTCATTTTTGTACATCAGATAATATGTAGCTGCCTCAGTAGTAGTAATGATGTCACAAATTTATGAGAGAAAAGTATACATTTGTGTTGAACATACAGTCGACTCCCTATCTACCGTTTTTCAGAGGATTGCCAAACAATTTTAGAGATGGGACGAACCCAGATTTTGGCACCAAACCGAACTAGAACTTAANTTTTTCAGAGGATTGCCAAACAATTTTAGAGATGGGACGAACCCAGATTTTGGCACCAAACCGAACTAGAACTTAACCTAGAATATTTTTATCGAACTGAACTTAAACCGAACATTTAAAAATGTCCACGAACCGAACCCAAACCGAACCATGCTGTAATTCATTGAACTTGAACTGAACTCGAACCAAACTTTAAAATATGCCTTACCCACACATTATGCCTTCACAGTTCAGTCCTTAATATTTCTAGGATATAACAAAAAACAAACATGTAAAACCAACTTAACATTTCCATCTCTAATAGATAGAGCTAAGATTTTATGGGGTTATTTAATAAAAATTTCATAAATAAAAATTGTAGATTTCACTTTCACTGGCACTGAAGGACTCGCGCTGTTAAAGAGGCTTGGTACAAATATTGACAATAAACCAAAATTTACAAGTTTTTAGAAGCCAGTATAAAAAAAGAAAGAAAAAAAAAAGGTTGTTCCTACTATGTAACAGTTTTTGTTTGTCAACTTTGTGAGAGAATATGTTACTCTGGTGCATTTCTAATGACCTATTTCTGACGTCAAAATTTTGTATGCGTAGTTGCGACGCGGGATACTGTGCTAGAGAAATACGAAACGGAAATTGTTGACTCAGAATGTTGGCAAAAGCTGTGGTGTACGTCTGCCATGTTTTGGCACAGCAGGCAGTCTTTCGTGCGCTGCGTACTGATTACTCACCGGCATGGCAAGCGATGTTGGGGTTGCCCTCAAATCCTTCTTCGCAGGAACAGATAGGGCGATGGTTCTGGACGAAGCACTTGGAGTTGGTACCACAGTTGCACGGGTTGCGACACAGCCTGTTGACACACGTCTCGTTGCTGGGGCAGTCCTTGTCTGCCGTGCAGCCCGGCGGCACTGGCAGAACAACTGCCAACAAACATCCACATGTGAAACACACTGTTTGTACACTCTAATGTGAACTTATGCCAACAAATTATCTTCCTAATAAAAACTGATAAGTATAAAAGTAGAATGTGCACAGCACTACATTTATGCAAACATATATACTATAATTTTTTAATGTAAGCATACTACAAATTATTGTACAGCATAAAACAATGTACATCAAAGTGCTGTACTTGTAAGTAAGAAACATCTATTAAATGAAAAACTGTTTTAAGACAGACAATTGTAGGACGAGTAGTTCAGACTTTAAGGAGAGTTGGCCTGATTTGGATCAGAGGGATAGCTAATGGTGTGAAGTGACGAGTTGGTATGGGATTAAAATAAATACAGTAAAAATGTTTGATATATACATATATACACACACACACGTGCACGATAAAATTCAAAATCCAAAATAGCTAGAAGTTAAACCCTAATCACAGGTGAACAAAATGCCACACATCAAAGAAATTTCTTTGTGGCATTCCTAAAGCTTCAAAAAATACTTTAGATGAAATCAAACACTGTGCTCGTATAACTTTTTGAAATTTGTNTGTGGCATTCCTAAAGCTTCAAAAAATACTTTAGATGAAATCAAACACTGTGCTCGTATAACTTTTTGAAATTTGTATGGCACAAATTTTAAGGTTAGAATACTGATAATTCTACTAAATAAGTGTGCGAGAGTTATTATAAAACTGATTTGGCATTTTTATCAAATAATTATTGATATCATATTGCAAAATCTCTTTAATACAGAAAAATTTTTTAGGCACTTCAACAGCCTTAAATAAGAAACAGAACTGAACAGTGACATAATGGTTATAACACTGAACCCAACTACAATTTCTGGAAAATAAAAAGATGTAAGCTTCTGCAGCAGAGTACAGCGAAACTTCGTAAATAAAAATCATCTTTAATGCAAAGTTGTCTTCCAGCCCTCTAGGAGTGAGATAGGCAATTTAATGTTAATCTGTAAGCTTAACAAAAATTATTTGGTAATTTATATTACAATATAATGTCAAGTCCACTGGTAAAGGTAGGGGTCAGTGAGTACTCGGATTGACAAGTTGAATTTCTGACTAAAACTCAAAGTTGAGGTCAAATTTTCAGACTTGAAATATTACAGTTTAATTAGATACTGATTTTATAATTTCATTTGGCTAGCAGAACTAATAATACAAATATTTTTGATGTGCAGTCAATGTTCATGTAATTTTTCACCAAAACAATGAATGTAAACAAATGTATATTCATTATCGCACCATGTAACGAAGGTGCCAGTAAGGTAACTAGAAAAAGGGCATGGGCCTTGCTAATCTGAAATAAAAAATAAAATACAGAATTTTTTTTTGCAAATTGCAGTACTCATTTAATGCTGAAAAAATTTCAAACAACTCTTCTATCAAACTTGGTTTAAACTCAAGCTTGACTCAAACTCATGAGCTTTTTAAAATAATCATTCGAACTTGAGGAGTTGAATTCAAAAACCTGCCCTCCCAGACTCCTAGTAAAAAAGACGTTACGGTGGTAATAAAATTTTTACNAAAAACCTGCCCTCCCAGACTCCTAGTAAAAAAGACGTTACGGTGGTAATAAAATTTTTACTGTTCCAATATGCAAGCACCCATTAATACAAACATTATTACAAGCTGCAAAATCCCAGGCCCCTTGAGGTTTATATTTAAGATAATTCACATACGAAGAGAGGACACAAAAGAAGAAATACGGCATTTAAAGTAGACCAGAGTCAGGATCATGATGGCTACGTGTGTCAACAGTTTGTTACAAGCAGGTAAAACTGCAGAGAGCACTAGCAAGCAAGACATAACTGACATAGGAGCATACCTGGCCTGCACTCGCCGTCGGTGTTGGGCACCCAGCCTTCAGGACACGTGCAGATCATGGTCCTGACGGGGACGGTGTCTAGCACGCTGCATCGTGCGGTCGGAGAGCACGGAGCCAGCTCCTTGCAAGGGTTCACGCACTTGTTGCCGATGCAGGCCTGCTGCGTGGGGCAGTCCACGTCGATGCGACACTCGGGCTCCGCCGGCCGAGCCGGTGGNAGCCCGCAGCGTGGTTCTGGACGTAGCAAATGGCATTAGGGGCACATACCGGCTCCCAAGCCATCAGGCACGGGTTGATGCAGTGTCGTTCCAGGCAGGCGTGATCTGACGGACAGTCTCCGTCCACGTGGCATTCCACCCGCTCGCAACGTTCGAAGGGGTTACCTTCGTAGCCAGACGTACAACGACACGCGGCACGATGGTTGTCACCATAGCACTCTGCGTTTGTTGCACATGGGACGCCAAGCAGACACGGGTTGATGCATTCTCCATTGTAACATTGCTTGTCGTAGCCACAATCACCATCTGACTGACAGCCAACTAGAATACAAGATTACAATAAAGATAATCTGTCAAGAGTTGTCAAATAAAATATACAATTATAATGTTATTCGGATATATAAAAAGTTCAAGTCACTTGATAATATCAAACGTAAATAGTACAGAATACTAATTATTGTCACGGAATTGAGAATATAAAAATGAATTACAATGAATGTTTTTTGCATTTCCCAGTGGGCACACTATAAAATAACTGTAATGTTAGTTGAATATTTCTATAATACAGTGGAACCTTGACACATCACTGCTTTTTCTCGGTTTTTCAGTATCCATAACTTATTTTGCGCAGTCCCAAGAAACTGCAGTGGAACTAATACGAGGCATTAGGCCAGTGTGCACAAGGTGCAGCCTAACGAAGTAGTTGCAATATGCCGTTAAAGCAAACAAAAAAAAAGCAGATTCCAATTCAAGAAGCATGGCTCCTTTTCTGAAGCGTCATTAATCCTCCCTACCTTCATGAAACACATTTTTTTACAGTCCTGGCTGGAATTTTTATACTTAGCATCTCAACAGCTTGCCTTCTCACTTCCCTCAGCTGCCACAAAGAATATCGCTATTCATATCTGTTAGTTACCCGCACTTGGAACAAGAAGTACTGATGCACACATGGCTAAACATTCAAAGCTTAGCCACTCTTTCTTGGTCGTCACCATCCTGTCACCGCGGCATCAGTGGTTCTACATTTCAGGCAGCAAACTTTGTAGTTCTTGTTCCAAGCACACTTCCATTCTACAAACAAGGAGAGCTTCAGACGGCAGCCTGCCTTGAGTGAAGCGTCTTCGACGCGACGGAAGGTGGAGGGAAAGGGACAGAATTGTTTTTACCTACAACGAGAGGGGGAAGGAAACAGAATGCCTGAACATAGAAAAATAGCAGCTCTAGTTATTGTGCCAAAATATTTCACTTCATCCCTGACACGTCTCTCCCTGCCAGCCCACCTGGTGTTGACTTCCCAATGGAGGGAGTGCAGCCGCTGGTGTCGGAGATATTTTCACTGACTTGTCTTGTTTATTGTTTATGGACGGTCACCCAAAGCTGCGGTGCTAAACTGGGTTTCTGCTATAATTCAACCTCAACATTTACTTTACAAACAATATTCAAGGACAAGCTTAAATGCAAAGTTTGTCTGCATTCATAATTTTTTTTATTAGTTCCTTCAAAAAATTATGTATGTACCGAGGTTCCACTATGCCACGTGTTTACACAAGGTATGTGTGAATGAGTTTCCTAAATTAGTTAGTACTACCGTATTCAACTGCAGTAGACTCCCGATTATCCGAGCCCCGGTCAACCGAGCCTCCGGGTTAACCGAGCTAGTCATCGGAAGATACTTGTCCAGATGGAGATTACCGATGAGGAAATTATCGATATGGTTAACAATCCTAAACACAGTGAAGAAGACTGCGACAAGGATGAGATAACTCCAAAAATATCACATTCCGATGGGTTGAAATCGATCAACGCTGCTCTTGCTTACATAGAGCAACAAGAAGAGTGTAGGCCACATGACATACTGACTTTTCAGCGTTGGCGTAACATCGCATCATCCAAGAGAGGACAGAGGTTAACTCAGAAAACAATAAAAGACTTTTTTAAGTACTAATATGTAATCTCATGTTTGCACTAACTTACAGGTTTATTTTACGATTTTCAATTATGTACAATATAGCAGTTTTTACATTCTTAACATTTTTTTCATGTTTTTAACACAATAATACCTAACCTCCGTATTATCCGAGTTTTACCGTATCCGAGGTGATCTCAGTCCCAATTACCTCGGATAATCGGGAGTCTACTGTATTGCCAAAGAAACTTGATAGTATTAACTTATAATTTATAGTAGGTTCTAATTTCTAGCGTTAAGTGTCCAGTAAAACATTGAAGTTGCATGCCTAAACAATTATTAATCAGCTAAATTCATCTGCTGCATTTCAANATGCCTAAACAATTATTAATCAGCTAAATTCATCTGCTGCATTTCAAACTTAGTATACCTTTAGTACATCCTGTGAGTGGGTTCCCAGAGTAACCAGGCTGGCAGTAGCATATTGGGTAGTGATTGGTGACCTTGCACTCGGCATTAGACCCACAGTTACACGGGCTTACGCACAGGCTGTTCACACACGATTCCTTCTGTGAGCACTCCGAGTTCGTTGTGCAGCCGACAACTGGCAGGTCGGCTGGAAACAGTGCATACAGATAATCAGTATTTGAGTTGGGTTTCCTTAACATTTTTTTTTTTTAAATTAACCCCAGACGAGCATACACAAAATGTACATGCAGTATGAGATTTTTTTTTTTTTTCAATCAAAAGATCTTTGAATTTCAGCATAGATTATCTTGTCAGTATGGTATCCACACTTTTCTCCAAGGTTTCGACCTTGAAACCCAGATGGTAGAAACTCAAGTCAACTACAAAATTTTGAAACAAAAATTTATCTATAAAATACCTTAATTGACAATAGTAAACAAAATAAAAATTCTGTTGGAATGTACCAATTACAAACACTATAAAGACACTTTTTCTAATATCGCTGGGAAAATGGACAACTTCTTTTATTCTCTTGCACATTGGATAACAAGGGAATTTTTACATTTCTTCAATTTATATATTGAAATAGAAGAGGGCATTAAAATGAAAGTAGTATATTCTTGAGAAATGTATTTGCCTTAATAAATTGACTATATAAAGCTCTTTATACAAATATCCATAACAAAACACTTCCTAGTAACCATAGACAACTTCCAGTTTATGGTCACTGAGGCATCAACTTCGAAAAATGAGATTCTGGGTTTGAATCTTAGCCAAGCTGTAAATGCGAGTACTGGTTTTGATACGTAGGTAACTGAAAATGCACTGGGGGACGGCTTTACTAAGTACCAATTAAATTAAAAACCTAAATTTCCAGTAATTACATTTCATTCCATACACGTCTGTTAAAACGAAAGGAGGTAACTCACGAGGCCGACACTCAATTCTTGGGTTTCCTTGGAATCCTGACGGGCAACTGCAAACAGGTTCGTGGCTCTCCACACGGCAGAATGATCCTGTTCCGNTGGGTTTCCTTGGAATCCTGACGGGCAACTGCAAACAGGTTCGTGGCTCTCCACACGGCAGAATGATCCTGTTCCGCACACGCTGTCTTGTATGCATGGGTTCACGCACAGCTGGTTGATGCAACTCCTTTCTGCAGCACAGTCCTTGTCATAGATGCATTCNATGCAATTTTTCCATTATAATGATTGTTAGTAGAACCGTTTTATTTCTGATGGGATCCAAGAATTGCCTAATTAATATAAAGGAAATCTTTATAACAGGGTAATCTGATATTCGAAAACGTGTTTGTAGACCAACAGAAGATAGCTTGGTAACTATGAAATTTCATAAATGAGAATATTAAAACAGGGTTGTACTGTAGAAATTGGGGATGAAAATTCAAAATTGCTGAATTTTACAACAATCAACTTGTAATTGGAAGTTTTTTTTCCTAAGTAAAATTTTTAGCATGTTCATTAAATTTATAAAATTATTGGGACAAGTCAAAATGTATTTATTTGCTCAAAATTGTTTGTACCTTATATATTTAATGTAGACTATGGATTTTCCTAGGTTTTTTATAATTGTTAATTTTGCAAGAATATAATAAGACTATATATTTAAATCTTATTAAGAAAATTCCAACACATCTGGTATTACAAATCCGAAGAGAAAGAACAAAGATAAAACTGAAAATACTTATACAAGAGTTTTGGGTGGGCCCACATTTGAGGTCCTCCAAAAGTGGGACTAATGACAGTAGCCTATAAGTGAAGAACTTGGCTGAAGTGAGGCAGGGCGAGTGAAGACTTACTGATAGGCCTGCACTGGGTGTGGTCGTCGGTGACGGTGTCCTGCGGGCACTGACACATGACAGTGCGAAGGGGCAGCGTGTCCAGGACGAGGCATTCTTGAGAGGCCAAACAAGCAGGTGTCACTCGGCACAAGTCCTCGCACCGCTGANTTTGTGCGATATGAAGTGAAAAAAATGTTATAAAAATAAACCGAAACCTTTTACAATTTTAATAGGATTTAAAAGCTCTGGCCACCCTTAGTACGTGTTTCTAAATACAACAGTTTCAACGAAGTCTTGCTGGTTCATAGGCGTGAATGTGTTTCAGGAGAGGAGTGCAGGTAAGCTGGCAGCTGAGAAACGTACCACTCGTGCACTCGATGCGCGGGTTGCCCTCGAAGCCGGCCGGGCAGGAGCAGACGGCGTGATGCAGCTTGGCATTGCACAGAGCGTTCACGCCGCACTGGTCCAAGTGGCACGCCTCGACACAGTTGCCGCGCACGCACTTCTTGGTGCCGCTGCACTCGGAGTCCATGCTGCACTGGGCTTGCACTGGAACTGTCGGGACACACAACTCCATGACAACACCGCAGTTTGTGGATTGCCGTCACCAGGTCGCTCTTAACTGAGCACGCTCAAAAAATGTGCTCAGCTTTTTGATTCCTGCCCATTATATACCATTCTGCAANAGGTCGCTCTTAACTGAGCACGCTCAAAAAATGTGCTCAGCTTTTTGATTCCTGCCCATTATATACCATTCTGCAAACGTGAAACAATTAATTTTTCCATGGACTGGACCAGAATCTTTATTTCAATGGTGTAACACCGTGAAGAACTACNAAACGTGAAACAATTAATTTTTCCATGGACTGGACCAGAATCTTTATTTCAATGGTGTAACACCGTGAAGAACTACTGTTAGTAATTTGTTACTAGTAGTGTCGCTGATATGCCAGTCCAAACTTATAAATATGTAGATATGGGTGGGGATTTTCAAAAGTTGATTTCAAAACCAGTTTGATTAAAGCTGTNGTCCAAACTTATAAATATGTAGATATGGGTGGGGATTTTCAAAAGTTGATTTCAAAACCAGTTTGATTAAAGCTGTGTGTCCAAATTAACTGCTTCCTCCACAGTATATTATGTTACAATGACAATTATAAGCTGTATTTTTGTACAATTCTTTGTAAACATATTAATAGATGAACATATTACCTAAATGTTTTTTTTTTTAAAGTGCCAAGATGAAAATCCAGTCAAAATATAATCATAAGTTGTGGGGAAATAAATTTTTTCTCTGGACCAAAGTTTGAATGTAGAGTTGTTTTACGCTCGTGTAAATGATGTATCATACTATGCAAAGAACTCGAAAAAGACAGTGAACAGATATTCTTATTAAATGCAAGGTTATAAGGCACATGTGTCTAAATTCTTTTACAAACAGGTAGAAGAAAAATGGTATGATGGAAGTGCTTGTACTACTTTAGTTTGTGTGTCCTACACGTTCTTCTCTGCAATTTGTTCAGCTAACTTTCTACAAATATTACGAGTGCTACTTGAATCACTACTACTTAATAAATGCTGACATTACTACGAGAAGTAAAAACACTCATAAAAATTGATTTTATTGCACTAATGTCAATACAGCAGTGCAGAAGCAGTAATATTTACTCTTTACAATAAAATGCTACTTTCTTATAGAAGCTCAATATATTTAGAATAAACTATACGAATTTCAACAAATAAACATTATGTATAAAAAATTGTACAGGGCATTTTTCGTGAAAAGAAAATTGTTCTGTCCTAATGTTTCAGATAATTTTGCCTAACTCTGCGTGTGTGTGTATTCATGATATCTCAGTGTTATTAAATAATGTTTCTTAATGTTATTTAAAATTTAGGTTATACACATACTTTCTAAAATTTATTGCTGCAATAAAATTTAAATTTTATATTTTATATTTTAATTTTTTGGAAACTTTATTAACCTGTTATTACAGCAAATTTTTAGCTACAGTTAAGCACTACATTATGCAACTTTTCCATTATAATGATTGTTAGTAGAACCATTTTATTTCTGATGGGATCCAAGAATTGCCTAATTAATATAAAGGAAATCTTTATAACAGGGTAATCTGATATTCNGTTTTATTTCTGATGGGATCCAAGAATTGCCTAATTAATATAAAGGAAATCTTTATAACAGGGTAATCTGATATTCGAAAACGTGTTTGTAGACCAACAGAAGATAGCTTGGTAACTATGAAATTTCATAAATGAGAATATTAAAACAGGGTTGTACTGTAGAAATTGGGGATGAAAATTCAAAATTGCTGAATTTTACAACAATCAACTTGTAATTGGAAGTTTTTTTTCCTAAGTAAAATTTTTAGCATGTTCATTAAATTTATAAAATTATTGGGACAAGTCAAAATGTATTTATTTGCTCAAAATTGTTTGTACCTTATATATTTAATGTAGACTATGGATTTTCCTAGGTTTTTTATAATTGTTAATTTTGCAAGAATATAATAAGACTATATATTTAAATCTTATTAAGAAAATTCCAACACATCTGGTATTACAAATCCGAAGAGAAAGAACAAAGATAAAACTGAAAATACTTATACAAGAGTTTTGGGTGGGCCCACATTTGAGGTCCTCCAAAAGTGGGACTAATGACAGTAGCCTATAAGTGAAGAACTTGGCTGAAGTGAGGCAGGGCGAGTGAAGACTTACTGATAGGCCTGCACTGGGTGTGGTCGTCGGTGACGGTGTCCTGCGGGCACTGACACATGACAGTGCGAAGGGGCAGCGTGTCCAGGACGAGGCATTCTTGAGAGGCCAAACAAGCAGGTGTCACTCGGCACAAGTCCTCGCACCGCTGATTGACGCACGCAAGTCGTGAGGGGCAGTCTGCATCTTGCTTGCACTCCACCTCCTGACTGCCAGGAATCCTTGGAGCTACGCACGTAAAGTATTGCTTTGCCTTAGTTTTGCAATAAGACGCAAAATACACCATTAACATGCTAAAAATGCTATTTAAAAGCTAGTGTTTTGAAAACATTGCTTAAATCACTACAACAGAAATTCGTGTAGATTGCTTATGCAAGTTTACTGGTAACTTAAAACTGGGTCCTGACATGCATTCCACCACTCAAGGAAGTTGTGTTGTTTATCTCCAGCCTCAGCAAGTTGGGCAACAGTAAATTCAAGTGCCGTTTAAAGCATGCATCTCTGACTCCTGATGCAAGATTTCATTACCATTGCGATGTACTTACATTTGGTAAAATATCATCTTATACTCTTGAAATAGTATGTGAAAATTTTAATCACCTATCTCACTTTATTTGTAAAAAAAAAAAATCTGTGCAAACTAACAAAATTGTCTGAATTAACCAAAACATTACATTACTGTTTCATATTCCAGGTACCAATCCACAAACTTTATATATTACATATATACAATGAGCAGAATCATATATATAAATAATGGTAATGGTTACTCAGTAACCACAATGTTAATTACTTGTAATTTATTTGGGGTTGTGTAATGTTTCCCTCACTCCTAATAAAATATTAATTTCAATAGAATTGACTGAAAGTGCCAGAGTTAAAACTTAATAGAAAGGACTCATATAATATATGAATAAACTTTATAGCTTACATTAACAATTTTTGTTCTTGGTTAATTAATGTTTATGGAAATAGCAGGCAGCAGGGAGGCTGTGGGGCTTACCAGTGCACTCGATGTAAGGATTGCCGGTGCTGCCCAGGGGGCAGGCACAGGTGGGCTGGTGATCCTTGCCGATGCAGACGGCAGTAACGGCACAAGTCTCCTCCTCGCAGACGGGTCGGCAGACGCGGTTCAAGCGGTCGCACGCCTCGTGGTCGGCACAGTCCTCGTTGTACTGGCAGATGACGGAGATGCACGCCAGCAGGGGGTCACCCTGCATGCCTGTGGGGCACGAACACTGGGCGCGGTGGGCCTGCACTCTGCACTCTGCCCCGCGCCCGCACTGCTCGCTTGAACCGTGCACGCACGGGTTCAGGCACGACCCCTCTATGCATGCCTTATCGTACACGCAGTCCGCATCTACGTTGCACTCCGCTGCAACACAAGTCACAAACATTATGCCTCTCACCAGGTACAATACACAATGTGATTATTACTGCGCTTGAAAACCTATAGTCAGCTATTATGTTTGGTTAAAAAAAATTGAAACATCTTAACAAAACAGACAGAAAATTCAGTTTGTTGCATGTATTTTGGTTGTTGGCCGTTGCGATTCTCTTTGCCACGTCAGCACAACTCCGAAGATGGAAATATCTAAAAATAGACACCACTCTAACACACAACTGTACCATCAAGGTTGCCAATATTACCCAAGTAAGCCTGCCAGCCTGCAGTTACTCAAGTTATGCTCCAAAGTTTGCCTAGCCCAGAAACCGCCGTTTGTGAGACGGCATAGTTATAAAAACACTGGACTGAACTGCTGAAAGGGGGAATAAAGATGATCTTTCTTTGACATGGCTGTGAACGAATAGATTAATTACAAGTTCATGTCCATATTTTCCGTATGTGAAGGTTATTACTATTAGGACAATAGGCGAGATGAAAACTTAGTGCGGTATTATATATGAAACATTATATACTAATTTGTTTTCTATAAAGCTCTTTTCCAACAATTTGATAATATGAAACCAATATTCTTAGCTTGAGCAGCAACAAATGCACCGCTAAAAGTCTTTCACAGATAAGAGAAATCCAAAGCTAAAAAATTTTGCATGACAGCAAGAGGGGGAAGGGAAATTAAGATTATTTTCCTCTATTTGATAGAGGCAGAGTGAATTGATATTTACAAGCCAGAAGAGCCTCAAAATGACATACATGACTGTCAAAATTAGCATAAAAATGGGGCAGCGAATCGGCCTAAGATGAAGTGCCGGAGACGTTCTGTTTACATTTNGACTGTCAAAATTAGCATAAAAATGGGGCAGCGAATCGGCCTAAGATGAAGTGCCGGAGACGTTCTGTTTACATTTTGCTAGAAAATAATACATTCATTCACGAAACAATATTTAAAAAGGTAGGCAGATTCCACTTAAAATTATTTGTAGCGCGGCCACATATCTTTCCACCGCAACTGTTATGCTAATGAAGAAAAAGGTTTGTAAACGAATACTGTGAATCCATTGCACAGATTTTTCTCACCTTATAATTTTTGTGTTATTTCATGGCAGGCACTGTGAGAGTAGGATATTATAACTGGGGCTCTGTTTATTTTGTTTAAAGGAAAAAGGGGGTTGGGGAGGAGGGAGATTTAGTTTAATGACTTTCATGAAATAGCATTGCTTTTCTGTTCTTATTATGAGGCAATTATCACTTTAAATTTCATATTGTTTTGATGAAGTAGCAGGAAATTTTTCTCATACGGAAATAACATTAAAATGATAAAAACTTTGAAAGCTTTAACTTCATCGAAAGAATAAAGTGTGATGTTGCTGTTTGTACAGATGCAAGTGATAAACACACTTGGTAGGCAAACATCCTTAGCAACTTTAACCTCACATTCGTATTTCCTATGAAATAAAATGTCATTCTTACACAACAAAACAGAGAGTTAAAAGTGTGTTTTATTGTTACGTTACGTACATCGTAAAACATTTAAAACCGATAACTGTTTAAAAATACATTATTTATAAAACACACTTACTGCTGGTAATCCTAACATCTCCTGAACACGTGTCATNATAACTGTTTAAAAATACATTATTTATAAAACACACTTACTGCTGGTAATCCTAACATCTCCTGAACACGTGTCATATGAAAATCTGAGGACGATTGCTTTTCTAAATTCACATTTGTCGGCCACTGACATGAAATAATTTATTTGCAGAATCATTCATGTTTTCCAAAACCAACCAACTTAAAAAACTTATTTCCTGTGCTTCAAAACAGTTACCAGCAAGGGTTACCGGGAATTGTATGCTGATATTACAATCCACTGAAGACACACTGAAAAGGCACCTACAAGCAACTATAATTAATGAAAGCAAACACAAAATTAATTAGTAACTGCTGGTAAAATATTCTGACAACACCAGAAACAAGCATGTTCGCTAGATGCAGTTTCTCTGAGTACGCAGAAATGAAAGTGAGGCAGAACACAGTATTGGTCAGGCTGGGTGCATGTGCAGCTCTCTTTGTCGCAGGAGGGAGAGTAAGCCAGCTGCCTTCCCCTCAACATTCACCTTGGCAAGGTTGCTTGTTCAGAGTGACAGCGAAGGGGGCAACGCTTATTGCAACTGCATCATGACATCTACCTCTTAACACCTTTATGTCGCGTGTGTATAAAGCCCGCACAGGACCGGTTAATGGACCAGTGATAATAAGTTAACGTTCAAATAATAAATCAACTGATTTACCTGTAATAGGCCAGCGAAAATGTAGCTTGCGCTCTCGACAAGCTGTGTTTAGGCTTTTNATAAATCAACTGATTTACCTGTAATAGGCCAGCGAAAATGTAGCTTGCGCTCTCGACAAGCTGTGTTTAGGCTTTTGTTTTGGCAACAAAGGGAGGACCTATATGTCCGTCTAGTGTATAATTGCTCTTGAATGATTTCAAAATGTTAGAATTAATTGATATGTCATTAAAACAATGTGCTAATTTCACAATCGATTGAACATGGATGCANATAAATCAACTGATTTACCTGTAATAGGCCAGCGAAAATGTAGCTTGCGCTCTCGACAAGCTGTGTTTAGGCTTTTTTTTTTAGCAACAAAGGGAGGACCTATATGTCCGTCTAGTGTATAATTGCTCTTGAATGGNGCTGTGTTTAGGCTTTTTTTTTTAGCAACAAAGGGAGGACCTATATGTCCGTCTAGTGTATAATTGCTCTTGAATGGTTTCAAAATGTTAGAATTAATTGATATGTCATTAAAACAATGTGCTAATTTCACAATCGATTGAACATGGATGCAGTTTTTAACTTTTTGGGGGCAAAACCCTTTTAAGAAGTCCTTGTTAATAAGCTGTCTTGTTTAATAAGTTGAAATAATCTTGAACCTGGTCTATAAACACCATAGTATTTTGACCCTTTTAAGAAGTTTTCCAGACAAATTAATTTTCCAGCGCCTTTAGAAACTTCTGAACAAAGTTTTACTAATGTGGGTTAGCTTGTAAGTGAAGGGCTCGAGCTGACTTACGTTTGTAGCACTGTATCTGAGGGTTGCCACCCCAGCCAATGGGACAGCTGCAAATAGGCCTGTGCTCCCTGGTGTGACATTCTGCATTGTTCCCACAAGGGTTGGCGACACTGCATGGCTTCTGGCATCTTTGGTCCACGCAGGATTTATCATTCGCACACTCCAGGTCGGAGGTGCACTCGAATTCCGGAGATGATACTGCAACACACAATCGCTAGTCAGAAAAACTCCTCTCGCCCACACTTTGTTTCGATAGGAGTTTAAAAACGGATTATAACCCAAAAAATAAACGTGAATACCACAGATGACAGAAATTGTGTACGTCCCTGCACATTATTCTAACTAAATTGTCAGTGCGAATGATGTGATGAAAAAGATGGTACTGTGTTGTTTGCTGCACCTCCTTGCTTCAGACAGAATACTGCATTCCCTCCTTCTCGGATGTCTTCCTATGTTGTCCTACTTAGGGCGTTGTTGTCTCAACTGGTCAAACTAATTGTGCAGCCTGAATACAATATTGCGCACACAGACGCGTATTTATAACTGAGTATGAATACAATAGGCTCATGACAGTGTTCAGTGATGTACAGAAACTTTGACATACAGTTCAGTTTATTTACTTTAATGGTGAAACTGTGTGTAGACAAAAATAGTCAACGTCAATTATAATAAATCAATTATGAGCTGTTCACGGTAAAATGAGTACTTTTCAGACCCTAGTTACGTTTTTTCTTTCAGCTATATTTTTTTATCCTTTAACCACCTTTTAAAATAAATATTGCAGTGTACATAACAAACACAGTGTGTGTATTCCACCGCACTCGGAAGTTAACGTCTAAGGCTACAGTAAAATATATTTATTGACTAATATTCCAAAAGAGAGGGCTTTCAAAAGTGCTCGTTTTACCGTGAATAGCCCATAGTTAACTAGTAGGCAAGAAAACTCATTTTTTATTTTTTGCTCATATGTTGGACTATGGTTTTCAAATACAAAACAAGTGTTGTATGGTACATGCGATCATAGTACTAAGTCATAATTTAATGATAACATACTTATAAATATCTGGCTGTAAAATGATTTCATTTCTAACACTCTCATCCACTACTGCTTTGAAAAGATGCTTCAGGCTGGAGGTATAGTTGTTCGGAAAGTTTACTGGCGAGGAAATGTTAACAGATATTGACCTCTTCAACATGAAGCAGCACATGTTGAAGAATCATTTNGAAAGTTTACTGGCGAGGAAATGTTAACAGATATTGACCTCTTCAACATGAAGCAGCACATGTTGAAGAATCATTTCATTTTTGCAGTGTAATTTGTGGTGATTCCAAGAAATGAATACGTATCTACACCATTAAGGTAATAGATAACAAATACTTCATGTGTTTTGTTTCATCTGTCAAAAGCTTAAAGTGTTTATATTTTCATATTAAATTTTTTGAAGGTATTGCCATATTCTTATAAAATCAGAAATAAAAAATTACCAATACTGAATTTTAACTTTGCGCAGCACATGTCCACCTCCAAACACAAAACAAACTTCCATTCTACAAATATTAATTGATGGCATTCTTTTATATATATGTAGATTATTAGCAATTACATTAGTAACTTTAAATATTAAAAATTAATCTATTCATATTTTATTTACATGATACGCATGATGTTCATAAAACTGCAATCGTTAGTACTTTTTGAGAATGATAATGAAGGCACATGAATTACGTTTCCGTGCGCACAGATGTCACAGATGATGGAAAGTTTGTAACTGGACTGCCCTTAGTCGTTTCACAATGGTCTGAAGGTTGGAAGGGAGTACGGCGTGGAGAGGGCACTCGCTGCAAGAAGCATACTCACATTGGTAACAGTTGACGAAGGGGTCTCCAGTAAGGCCAGCTGGGCAGCGACACGTGGCTCTGTTCTGGGCGGCGACGCAGTCTGCGTTCTGGGCGCAGGGATTGGATGCGACGCAAGGGTTCAGGCACTGCCTGTTGAGACAGGTCTCCGTGGCCTGGCACTCGGCGTCGCTCTTGCACCCAGGCTGATCCACTGGAGCTAGAACACCACACCACACTCACTGTGCATCTGTCGCTCAGGCTTCTGTGTTCTCAGGAGCACACACTCAACTCTTAACCCTTTCACTCTCACTTTGCCTGGCCTCGTAACAGCACCTTGCTGCCAACAATACTGCCACGAATCCCAAACCAAATATTTTTCCCCAGTAAACGTATTATATGATTTATATGATGAACCTTGCAAAATGTGAATGAAAAGGTTAAAAAAAAAAAAAAAAGCTCATTTGTATTCATATTTTATACATCTCTTTAAAGTTTAAACCGTAGCATTGAGTTAAGTACATACACAAATAAAGTACAATAATGAAGCCAAGGATACGTTAAAAAGATAATTAACCAAGAAATGTAGCATGGTGTGATGCTGTTTTGCTTTCATTAAACAGTTACAAGCGTTATTAATGTTAACGAGGAACAGGAACGGGAGAGGAACAGTTATGTTGCAGTAAGCAGATTAGTAGCATCAGTTCAGTTCCCCTCTGCGTCAATAGCAGTGCAGCAAACCTGAAAGCAAATTGTACGTACTTTAAAAAGCAACTGTTAATGGTACACTTGGCATACACATTAAAGAAGGATAGTGAATTCAACAAAGAATTATTAATTCATGCATGACCTTCATGAAAAGAAAATTAATACTCAAACGTGGAAGCTGATTTTCAATGCTTCGAAAAGGCAGTTAGATACGTAGCTGTTCATTCCAACTATGACGCAACAGCAATGCAGCATAAAAAAAAAAAAACTCTAAATTTAATTATTTATAAATGTTTAATTTTGCTGAGAGTTCAAGACTTCTTTTAAAAATGCATGGTTAAATGTGGTACAGCTGGAAGCTCTTTGAATTGATGCGTACATATACAGCATGCAAGAGAGAGAGAGAGTAATGTGCAGTAGGTGCTGCGACAAGGGTACGCACCTGGTTTGCACTCGACGTCGGCGTCGCCCACAAAACCGGGCAGGCACAGGCAGGACATGGTGCGCAGGGGCAGCGTGTCTACGACAGAGCATTCTGCGTTGCTGCCACAAGGGTTGGTCTCGGTACAGGGATTGCGGCAAACGCCACTGAAGCAGGCCAGCTTGCTCGCGCAGTCTGCGTCCGTGCTGCACTGTGGCTTCAGGACCGGCACTGCAGCACAATACAACAATCTGTCACGTCTTTCCACTTTTATCATCTCGCATAACACTGTCACCTTAAAGTCAGCTTTAACTGCACAGATCATTAAAATAAATATGCAATTCTTACCGATTTTCTTGAATACTACTCTACGAGTAAACCAAGGAAAGCTTTCATAGATGTTAAAAGTTTTTTCATACATGAAATTATAGAGTACACTCGTGTAATCAATGTACATGCTTGTAAGAGCAGTTACTCTCAAAATGTGATAAATATGTTTAGATTTGATAATATGTACTTTTGATATTGCTTTCCTAACAGAGCAGGTTGAGAACTTCTAAGATTTTATGCAGATATGAGTTTGCAGTAATCATGTGGCTTTTCTTTTTTCTAAAAATTTCCGCCAAGCCAACTATACCAGAGCATATGATATTGTACAGTTTCAATATCTTAAAGAGTGATACGTGATACTTATACTGTCATGATGATGTTAAATTATGTATACGTTGGCACAAGTGTAACACATTACAAAGATAATTTCCTCACAGTAAAGCCTTTATTTGAAGACAATTGTGAAAGAGGTATTGCTGAGATAGGGAACCAGGTGGCTGGACAGGGAGCCTACCTAGGGCGCAGGCGGCGTGAGGGTTGCCAGTGTAGCCAGGGGGACACTGGCAGGTGGCTTGGTGGTTGGCGACAGTGCACAGGGCATTGCCAGCACAGCTGCAGGGGTTCTCGCAGCGCTGATTGCGGCAGGCCAGGTTGTAGGGGCAGTCCGCGTCGGCGAGGCACTCTGCTCGGGTGCAGCCCAGGAGGGGATTGCCGTAGTACTGCTCGGGGCAGTGGCAGCGCGCCTGGTGGTTGCCGGCCGGGCGACATGCCGCGTTTGTCCCGCACTGCATGAACGAGCAAGGGTTCTCGCACTGCTTGTTGACGCATGCCTCCGTCGGAGGGCAGTCCGAGTCCGAGCGACAGCCAACTGTGAGCACGCACCATGAAGTCATCAATATTTAAATCACATACACATTAATATAAGCAAACAGCAGTTGATAAAGAAAATGTGGCCAGAATCAACATGACAACATGACAACATGTTTGACTAATCTTCCGGCATTTTATTTTTTAACACTTCTTTCAAACATCAGTGAACCGGTTAGAATAACAGTTACAGAACAAAACAAAAATCAAGATAAATTAGAAATTGCACACTTCTAGAAACCTCTTGTTTACAAACTATAAAAATAAATAAATATGTTTTGATATAATTAAAAATAACATAAATTTTACCTGCTTACACATTTTTACACATTGGAAAATTGAACCTCATTTTAAAAGTTAGTAAAAGTTCTTTGAAGGGCCAAATTACTCATGTGTTCAAAGATTGAAAAAAAAAAAAAAAATTTTGAACTGTTAGGCAGATAAACTTCTCTGCTTGAAAGTTCTTGAATCACCTTTATAACAAATAAACACATAACAAGTAAAAAAAAACATAGTTTTTTGGGAATAACTATAATAATAATAATAATCTTCTTTGTCTTCTTCATCTTTGTTGTTGTTGTCACGGCCGCCGTTGTGTCTAGTCTGTGTTGGATGTCAGCGAGACGGCAGAAATACAGTGTAAGTCGTTTATAACGAACTCTTATACTGTGAATTACAGCTTATAGTAAAGTTCCAGCTAGGTGTTGCCAAAATCAGCTCAGGTTGTGTTAAAGTACTGGATATAGCAAAGCCTTAGCGAATGCTGAAACTGTTCTGTTTATAAGGAAGTACTTTCATCAGTACAGGGCAATTTGGAAATGAAAGTACAGTATCAGTGAAGAAGCACAGAGGAAATGAAAGCATCAGTGAAAAAGAGGCTCGACTTCCATTGTTTTTTTCAAACAAATTTTTTTACTTCTCGTCCCAAGTTGTGAACTGGGAATGTCACCTAGCTGTGAAATAACAATCTACCAGCTTCACGTTGCCAGAGGGTCGTGAGCTCTTGTAAAAGGGAAGGGGGAGAGACAGAACTGTTTTCAAAGCCAAGCCCATCGACAGTAGGGACTTACAGGTGGGGACTTGGGAGTGAGATGAATGTGTCCGACCATGAGAAGATAACACAAACAGTGTGTTGATTTTCTGTCTCAAAAAATTCTTGTAGCTGTGCCCTTTTTTTTCAACAGGTTAGATTTTTTTTTTAAGTTTATCAACTATTGCACTCACCCACCCGAGCAAACTAGATGTTGATATCTGAATGCAGATTAAGTCTGCATGTATTGTTCGTCAGCATGCACTGGATTTTTATTTTGGTGACTTAAAAAAAATATCCACACAAGTTTCAGTATGTAGTCAAGTCTTTCCTCTATCGTGAAATAAATAGGGTTTCCTCTATATCCACTACGACATGATTCTACTGTACGTGGAAATGTGTGTGGTTCAAGGCCTCTGCCACGTGTGCCTATGACCTGCGGCAGGGAGTGGCCGCCTGAGGTACTTACTCTCGTAGCACTGCCCCAGGGCGCTGCCTGTGAAGCCGTCCCGGCACGTGCACAACGGCCGATGCAGCTGCACTCTGCAGACGGCGTTCTGGCCGCACGTGTTAGGTTGTTCCACACAGNTTAAATCACATACACATTAATATAAGCAAACAGCAGTTGATAAAGAAAATGTGGCCAGAATCAACATGACAACATGTTTGACTAAACTTCCGGCATTTTATTTTTTAACACTTCTTTCAAACATCAGTGAACCGGTTAGAATAACCGTTACAGAACAAAACAAAAATCAAGATAAATTAGAAATTGCACACTTCTAGAAACCTCTTGTTTACAAACTATAAAAATAAATAAATATGTTTTGATATAATTAAAAATAACATAAATTTTACCTGCTTACACATTTTTACACATTGGAAAATTGAACCTCATTTTAAAAGTTAGTAAAAGTTCTTTGAAGGGCCAAATTACTCATGTGTTCAAAGATTGAAAAAAAAAAAAAAAATTTTGAACTGTTAGGCAGATAAACTTCTCTGCTTGAAAGTTCTTGAATCACCTTTATAACAAATAAACACATAACAAGTAAAAAAAAACATAGTTTTTTGGGAATAACTATAATAATAATAATAATCTTCTTTGTCTTCTTCATCTTTGTTGTTGTTGTCACGGCCGCCGTTGTGTCTAGTCTGTGTTGGATGTCAG
Organism: Clitarchus hookeri; assembly: GCA_002778355.1. NCBI lineage: Eukaryota > Metazoa > Arthropoda > Insecta > Phasmatodea > Phasmatidae > Clitarchus > Clitarchus hookeri. The sequence continues at coordinate 7,956 of NQII01006913.1, read as the reverse complement.
CGAGACGGCAGAAATACAGTGTAAGTCGTTTATAACGAACTCTTATACTGTGAATTACAGCTTATAGTAAAGTTCCAGCTAGGTGTTGTCAAAATTAGCTCAGGTTGTGTTAAAGTACTGGATATAGCAAAGCCTTAGCGAATGCTGAAACTGTTCTGTTTATAAGGAAGTACTTTCATCAGTACAGNAAAGTACTGGATATAGCAAAGCCTTAGCGAATGCTGAAACTGTTCTGTTTATAAGGAAGTACTTTCATCAGTACAGGGCAATTTGGAAATGAAAGTACAGTATCAGTGAAGAAGCACAGAGGAAATGAAAGCATCAGTGAAAAAGAGGCTCGACTTCCATTGTTTTTTTCAAACAAATTTTTTTACTTCTCGTCCCAAGTTGTGAACTGGGAATGTCACCTAGCTGTGANCTTCCATTGTTTTTTTCAAACAAATTTTTTTACTTCTCGTCCCAAGTTGTGAACTGGGAATGTCACCTAGCTGTGAAATAACAATCTACCAGCTTCACGTTGCCAGAGGGTCGTGAGCTCTTGTAAAAGGGAAGGGGGAGAGACAGAACTGTTTTCAAAGCCAAGCCCATCGACAGTAGGGACTTACAGGTGGGGACTTGGGAGTGAGATGAAGGTGTCCGACCATGAGAAGATAACACAAACAGTGTGTTGATTTTCTGTCTCAAAAAATTCTTGTAGCTGTGCCCTTTTTTTTCAACAGGTTAGATTTTTTTTTTAAGTTTATCAACTATTGCACTCACCCACCCGAGCAAACTAGATGTTGATATCTGAATGCAGATTANTGTCCACAGGCAGATTTATATTTTTGCTAGTAAGCGGCTGCATGGAGTTTGCCGCCTCCTGCCTTCCAACCCCTTCGGCACCCTTACTGATAGTGATCGCAGCCTCCCCTTCCCCTTAAAAAGCATTTTCTGGAAACTACGGACTAAACACAGGACAGAAATTTTGTGTATTAATCAGCGTTGAGGAATTTCAGTATACAGGCACAACAACCTTGCTCTAATGGTATGAAAATAAAATCTCATTTTTGTTGTCCCACTAAGAGGCTACTCATCCCGTACTGGCTTTTGTTTCAATAATTTAAACAGTGGCCAGCACTTTACCCCAACAAATACTGACTTAAAATTTGTTGAAACAATACAAACATAAGTTATTGTGGCATTATTTTAAAAAATATCTTACATAAGGTTAAAATTTTTTGATAAAATATTATAGATGAGAAAATGGCGCAGATTCATAGTAATGCATTGCCAATACGATTATTCTATACTGCGACCTATTTACGAAAGGCAAAAAAATACATATATTCAAATTAATAATTTAAATCGTAAAGTTAATTTCAACAAACAAAACTAAAAATTTGATATTCCAAGTGAAAATTATCTTACACTCCAGTTTTTATTTTGAAGAAAAACAATATTCTAATTAATTTATACACTTACTTCTTGCACTGCTATTAATGTGATTTATGTGTATTATAAACTGCAAAACTTAGAAAAAAAGAAGTGTTTAACCTTTTCATGTAAAAAAAAAAATACCCAGTCTACTCCAGTTTCGTTTCCATTTATTCACAGAAATTTCCTTTGTAACTGCGCAAGGTAAAGGAATCTCTTAAATCGTTGTCGTTCACCGTTTTTGTAATATCAAATTCAATTGTTAGGACCGCAGACCAGTTTAGATGATCATAGGACATTGCTGATTGAAAATAGTTTTTAAATCTTTGCATGAATGGAAAGCATCTTTTTGTCCAATAGTTGGACGCTGATGTAAAAAATGTTTTTAAAGCAATGTCAGTATAGCCTATGGACTATGTTGTAGGACATTATTGTAAATTATTTTGCAGAGTGCAAATATAGTCTGAGGAGGTTCTTCTACACTCTTAACAAACCCGAAGAAATGAATACAATCATTCTGAAATGCTACTGCCTCTGGTAAATCCTCTTTACATACGCTGCCTAATGTATACAAGTTAACTCACCTAGCAAAGAAATCAGATGTGGTACTTAGAACATCATACACCTTCTTCTGTTGTGTTGGCTAGTCAATCAGCCTGCCTACCATGGTCAAATGGGTCTTTGTTTTGAAGCTACTTTGACCACACTGTTCAGTTTCGTGTTTTCATGTTTCGCCCACTTTAAGTTTCCCACTCTATTTATTTTGTATGCATCATGCATCTTCTTACTCTGTGATTTTAAACTCGACAAGAGCTCTGTTTTCATAAACATATCCTAATACCTACTTGTCACATACGCAGCTATTGAACTGTATACTTTAACAAAAACAAAAGGTCAATGTCAGATGACTGAAGTACCTTACTAGTTTTGTTGAATCTGTCCAAAGTAGAAAATAATAACAGGCTCTTGATGTTGGACTTCATTGTGTCCTGAGGCTTCACTTCGTCTGTTTGGTTTCTCGGTCTCGTCATTCGCAATGATTATTAAGTTCTTCTATAACTTAATTCCTGTCTTTATTTAAGCTTTTACAAACAACTGGATAACAGGAAAGCAACACCCAACAGTTTATACCACAGGTTTTGCATGTCCACACCAAAATTGTTTTGTTTATAAAAAAAAACTGAGAGATGAATAACGTAAACCATTTTTTAAGGAAAGTTTCTTTCCCTAACTCTGCAACTTTCTGATTTTGCCGCCCCGGGTTAAAATCCCTTGAGCCCTTCACGTAGATCCACCTCTGGTCGGGTCGAGGTGAGTTCTGGACATGTATCAGTATTCTGTACAATTGCATGTGATTCATTTAAAGCTGTACTAGATTAGTGGAGCAATAAAGATGTGTCAGAATAATTTTTCAGAATGGTTTGGAGGCCATGATCCACCATCAAAATTACGCATTCAAAATTTGGCAAAGAAGATTGAAACTAGAGGAATTTCAATGGATAGACATTGTGGAGGGCAAGTAACAATGCCTGAATAAATGGCGTACGAGGTTGCACGTAGACCACGTAAGTTCTTATGGATACTTATCACAAAAAAACTGGAGTATCGAGAAGCACATGCTAAAGAGCTGGAAAAACAAGTAGGTCTGCATTCATATCATATTAAAGTTGTTCATAAAATGGAAAAATCTTCTTTGAGAAAAATTGTGCATTGCATTCTGCCTTGATTCCAAACATTAACTGCTGATAACCCAGGGATATTGAACTTTACGCCATTTAGCGATAAAGCATGGCTCCCGTTTTTGTCTAGCTACGAAAATTCTCAGAACTTGTGCNTCCCGTTTTTGTCTAGCTACGAAAATTCTCAGAACTTGTGCAGGTACCGTACGCAGGCTAGCGAAAACTCACAAGTACTGAACAAAGTGCCTCTTCATCCTGACAAGGTTGGAGTGTTCTGTGCCATATCTTGAGGATGCGTAATCTGGCCCATTATTTTGACACACACGTAAAAAGTGCTGTCTGCAGTAAAATGTTCCAGACATTTATGAAGAAATTACACGACAAGGAACTNTTGACACACACGTAAAAAGTGCTGTCTGCAGTAAAATGTTCCAGACATTTATGAAGAAATTACACGACAAGGAACTCAGCTACCTGTTTTGTTACAATAGCACTGCCGAGTAAGAGTGATACGCAAAGTAAACTGAGTTTATTTTACGCTGAACCATACACAAACAATTGTAAATTTACTGACGTAAAATTTTTTGGGGCATTTCTAGGTGTATTCACCCACCTGGTTCAGCAGGCTTGAAGTCGCAGTGGACTTGCGGCAAGCCAGCGTAGCCTTCAGGGCAAGAACAAATTGCGTTGTGGTTGACGACTTGGCAAATAGCATTGACACCGCATGCGCCGACGCACGGATCTCGACAGCGCTGCGTGTAGCACGCCTTGTCTCGCGGGCAGTCTTGGTTGATGATGCATTCTGGGTAAATGCATGACGCCACGCCATTCACAACTCTGCACTGTCCGTTTGGCCTGCAGGGCGATGGGTTGCAGGGGTCAGANAAATGCATGACGCCACGCCATTCACAACTCTGCACTGTCCGTTTGGCCTGCAGGGCGATGGGTTGCAGGGGTCAGATGGTACTACTGTAACCAACAAATTTTAGTTTATTAGGGTGGTTACAACACAACACACATACTGAAATTTTAGTCACTGTCGCAGAGTTTCTACAGATTGCAAGGATTCCACTGGAAGTTAAACTAAAGAATTTAATGTACAATAAAGTGACTACTGAGAAAAATGTTTTATTTAAAATAAAAGTTCAAACACATCATAATACCTGAAATTTTTACTGCTTTACATTATACTGATTCCTAAATGGTCCAGTAATAAATTAAGCTTGGAGTTTAAAAAGGAGTTCTTCATTTCCTGTTCCAAAAATTACTGGGTGTAATTACATCATAAAATATTCATTTATACAGTATGTATACTTGCTGAAATCTTTCCACTCAGGGTTGCAATAAATCAAGGAGAGAAAGACGCACACAGAGAGCGGGAGAGAAACAGCCCTACCTTCCCTCTCCTTGCACTCGGTGAAGGGGTCCCCTGCGGTGGGCGGCGGGCAGCTGCAGACAGGACTGTGGTTTATTGCCACGCAGCGTGCACCGTAACCACACACTCCCGGGCAAGGATCCACGCACTTGGTGTTCATGCACGCTTTGTCTCGTGGGCAGTCGGAGCTGAGCACGCACTCCGGTCGACAACCGGCCCCATTGGGGTTGCCTTCGAAGCCAGGCAGGCACACACACACAGCAACCCCATCAGATACGCGGCACTGTGTGTTCGGCCCGCATGGTGATGGTCGGCACGGGTCTTCTGGCTTTGGCACTGCAGAACATTAAAAGTATTCATTGTAACTTCACCTTAAATTTGCATTGGTTCTGACAATATTGATAATATAAATACTCTCCATAAATTACCATGTATTTTATAACATTATTGTTTTAGATTGAGGCTTGTGAAAGCTTTGGAATTTAGAACTGAATAATAACACTATGTGATAAGATCCAAACACACAGACATTTGAATAACATTGTGCAAATGTAAGATAACTGTACTAATTTACAAATAAAACATTTGCTTGGAACATGTGATGACGTTAATTTTCTCTGACTGCTATTTCAGAGTGTTATTATGACAAAACATAACTCCCTAAGTTATATCTTGAAAGATTTATTTTTTATCAAACAACATAACTGCTACACATTATGGTTTTGAAAAGGAAGATAAAAACTTTACAACATTTCATGTGTTTGGAGTTTTATGATCCTAGTAACATAAAACAGTATTAACCAGTTCAATAAAATGGTTTCAAAGATATAAATCGTACTGTAATGATGTGCATATGCATATTAGTATGTTTAAAACTGCCACAACGTTGTTAGATGATCTAAAACTGAGGGTTACCGAACATCGAACATACATGCAGCAAAAAGAAACTGTGAATCATTGTATTCTACTTCCAATATAACTCAGGTCAGTTTTGGTTCTTGAATAAAAGAGTGAAGTAAGCCAAAATTTTTATTTTGGTTAGCTGATAAGCCCTATGCATAAAATTTATTGCCTTTCAACAGAAGACTGTAGGGGTTTCGACAAAAATCTACTTCTCTCATATTACATGTTCCGCAGCAACGTTGAATTGGTATGCTGGCTCTCGTGGCATTTTTTGCAAAGCTCCCATCTTGTTTTGTTGCATGTTTACTTCTACGTTTTTGTGTATTTCTTTCCCTCCCTTCCAATTTGTTCCCAAGACGTGGGTCAGAAACACAAGATCAGTGTACGTAAGGCTCTCGATGGGTTCTACGGTCTTAACCTCTGAATACGACTCCATGCCACACTACAGACCAAGATCTCATTATTCTATCATGTTGATTACCAAGGTGATTGGTAAGTTTGAGATATTTACACTATGGCTTCAAAGACAGTTAAGCTTAGTTACTCAAAACTTAAATTTAAAACGCCATTTAGAAAACTGATTTTAAGCTGTAATGTAATTCTATTTATATTCTATGTTGTCCATATCTGTCAGGGATGTGACACGCTTTGAATTTGGTTTCAGATATTTATCGAAAGGACCATTAGAAATATTCATCCAGAATTTGACAGGTTCTCATGCTTTGAGCATCTTTCTTATGTATACCTACTAAGCATGGCCTGTACTCTCTGTCCCATATAACTTGGCAAGATCACGACAGTCAGTGATTGACAACTTGACGTATACGAAACAAACAATGTGCCATTTACAAAACCCTGTATCAGCTGATGCTATGAAGAAGGGGGAAGACTGCAGTTTCAGACTACCTTGAGACAGCAGTTCGAGACTGCTCTGTGATGGCAGTTCAAGATTGTTCTGAGACGGCAGATGGTATCTTGGGACTGCTCGAGCTGGGGAAGACGCTGGTCGAGGTGCAGTCGTTGGTGCGCTTACGCACAAGACTACGAGACAGCAGCAAAATGCAGCAACACCATTGGCAGTATGTCATCCCTCACCACCAACGACCAGTGAAGACTTCTCAGAGCCCTCCCAGGGGAGTGGACAGATCCCAACTCATTGTTCCAGTACGCAGAAATACCCACTCAAAAGATTTAATGACTTCATGATGTAAACATTTCAAAGGGGAGATGTGGTATAGTGTAGTATCTACGGTAATGTTGAATATTTATAAGTTAGGGAAAGTTAGCAAGGTAAGGCTGGAATCAATGTTTTTGTGGTCAATAATGCGAGTGAGTTAATTTGTTGAGAAGCATGCCAAAATGTACTTGGAGAAGTATTAAGTGTAGTAGAATGTATATTTTTAGACTGTTTCTTTTTCTGTTATGAGAATACATTGCACATGTGCAAGTATAAGCACTGTATGTTCAAATAATTGTAAAACATTCCATACTTATTCATACATGAAAAAAATGTAAACTGGCAATGGTTTTTGTTCTAACAATTTATCCGGTTAAACATGTTGGGAACCCTCTTTGCTTTTAGTTCACTAGTTTTAATGATTATGTTTGTGTGATTGGCACTTTTTCGACATGAGCACTGCAATTAAAGTTATTTTTCTACTTAATTTTTTTCTATTTAACGGTTTTTCCCTTTTTTTTTTATGCATCACCCCACATGCAAATGACTTAAAAACATTTGCTTCCTGGGGCAAACACTGCTTTTAGAGGCTGTTATAATGTTAAGTTTCCTTGGGTATAAATTGTAATACGTAATTAAAAAAATATGTATATTAACAAAATTCTATATAAAACTCTACCTGTATGCCAAACCTTTACTTACACAAAAGAATTTCACTCTGAATACAAAAAAAATCCAATGAAAAAGATAAATGACATTGTATACGCTCAAAGTAGTAAGTAGCACATTATATCCAATATAGCAATTATTTTACTTGCACTGTTTATACAACACACTACATTTACTGCGATAGAAAAATTACTGCACTTATATGTGCACTCATAGACCACCATACAAAAAAATGTGAAAGCTGTATTCATTTTCTAGTTTATTAGACTTTTGAAGGAAAAGTGGTGTGTATAGTACCCAAACTGTCAACCCTATGTTTTAAGAAAAAAATAATTAAATTCTTTCTACTTTCTACAGACAGTATGTTGTTTGCTCTTTTTGTTGCCTTTGGACCAAATTTATTTTTAATTTGACCTACACCTTCTTTCCACTTCACATTAATAACAAAGATAATGTTATAAAAATACAAAGGGACCGTATCAAATTTGGTTTCTATTAAAATTATGGTTAAATTTAACTGTTTCACTGTTCATAAAAGCAGGCAGTTACAATAACTATTTTTTCTTATAAACTTTCACAAAGTTAAGAGCAGGAAATGTGTTAAAATTTGCATACTGTACTTCTAATAAAAACAGTGCTAAAATGTACACACTATGCTTCTTATAAAAAAAAAGCCTAGTACTAAAATTTACACACTGTGCATCTGATAAAATAAATATACATCAAAGAGTAGAAATTAG
>NQII01006912.1:71812-101838 GCA_002778355.1 Clitarchus hookeri | reverse complement strand
CACGACAGCCCAACAGTACTCTTACTTTATCGACACGCCTCGTATATGTTGACGACATGTGATTGTAGGCCATAACTTCTAAACATTTGTTAGTTTTAGCACATTAAATGAAAAACTAAAAATGTGATTGATGATTCTTCAACACAATGAAAAGTTTTATAATAGGCTACTAGAATATTATGCTTTATAAAATCTGGTCACGACTTATTCAAGGTAATCTAAGGTTTCTAGTATTTGTGTATTAGTATATGAAAGCAAATTACAAAACTATGTAAGCAAATGGAAAGGGTGCCTTTATATATAATTTACCAAAAATAACAAAAAAAATTCCCGGAAAATTATATATATCGATATTACNACTTCTAAACATTTGTTAGTTTTAGCACATTAAATGAAAAACTAAAAATGTGATTGATGATTCTTCAACACAATGACAAGTTTTATAATAGGCTACTAGAATATTATGCTTTATAAAATCTGGTCACGACTTATTCAAGGTAATCTAAGGTTTCTAGTATTTGTGTATTAGTATATGAAAGCAAATTACAAAACTATGTAAGCAAATCGAAAGGGTGCCTTTATATATAATTTACCAAAAATAACAAAAAAAAATTCCCGGAAAATGATATATATCGATATTANCGAAAGGGTGCCTTTATATATAATTTACCAAAAATAACAAAAAAAAATTCCCGGAAAATGATATATATCGATATTACTTTTCACACAGAACACACGTTTACTAGGGGCATTACGATTTGCGTGTGTCCAAAATGGTAAACACTTTTCATTAATTTAGCCGGTTCTACAAAAAGGATCCAGAGAATCTGGAGACGCCAGGGAAGACCAGAGGAAAGAAAATAGTGAAAGGTGTTGGAGATGTTGACAATTTTACATGTGGTCTTATTCGTCGCGTCATATACCGCATGTATGAAGCAGGAATATGAAACCAATGATTGTATAATGTTTTCTCTGACCTTACGACTTACAGTAGGCCTATATAATGTAATTTTCAAATGATGTGCTTGTTTACATCAACACAAAGAATAACTACCCATTCAAAATAACTTGTATAAGATCATAATTGTTTCCTCGTAGTCTGTTATGTTTTGTTTGGGACCGTACTTACACCACAGTGTTATAAATGATAAGCGAACAGATTTAGTAAATGTACTTTTCAAACATCATATATCATTAACTACAGAAAACTTTGTCTCACGCAGTTTTTCATTTGGAAAAAAAAGGTTAATAGGGGTTGGATTAAGTTGGGTTAAGATAGCTTGCTAAAAGTACTTTTACATGCCTTTTTAAGTAAACATGACCTCAAAGGTGGCGGTATAATTAACCTCAAATAGTGTAAGAATCATTTGTTATTCGTTTGCACCAACTTAGGTTTGTAATCCATGTTTTTGTGGTACAGCTATAGATTTATTGGCTTAGGCTATTGCACTCTGTGCATTCGCCAAAGCCAGTGAATAATTTTTTGTTCCAGTTGGAGGTTTTGCTGTGCCCTTTCAGTAATTTATAATGCATAGCATTAAAAATAACTATACATGTCAGAGAACATTATTGAAACAATTTNTGTGCCCTTTCAGTAATTTATAATGCATAGCATTAAAAATAACTATACATGTCAGAGAACATTATTGAAACAATTTGTATTTATATTTAAGCTTTCAAATTACTTAGATCAGTACTGTCACTGAAAATAAACATTGCTGTACAATTTTCGTTATTGAAATGATTAGAATTTTACTATAAAAAATGTTATGCGCTATAACGACTTGTATTCTGGTGACAAGTTACTTCTGTTTGAACATGACTAACCAGGTAATCTTGTCTCTAGCAATCACGTAAAACATGTACTTTTCCAGTTTTCAGTGCACACCCAGTTCAGTCAATTGCAGGGGAATGTGTGTGTGTGTGTGTGTGTGTGTGTAAGCGTAGTGTGAAAACAATTTCCAGGAGAACATGTGACACTGGATACAATCCTGGAAGCCTGAAGCCTTGAATAACAGTGGCAATGTCGGGTTCCAGGCGAGTAGGGTTTCTTTGCATCACTGCTTCTCAGACTGCGATTCTCGTGGAAGAAGACTGATGCTCGGAAGGTACTTTTGGAAGATCCGAAAATCTCAGGAATGGGAAGGGATTTCCTGGGGTAATATCAGAAGCTAAAGGAAGAAGGATTGAAGTTCGTGTACTTGGACGAGACATGGTTTTTCTCAAAAGGTATGTACTTTTAGTACCAATACATACTTGCGACATAGCCATATTTTTCACGTACGTTTTTGGGTGGCAATAGTGGGATATTGTAAGTTGTGCATTAATTATGGCAGAAGTACTTTAAGAACATCTGCAATACTTTGCTACAATAAACGTACAAAATGACTATGGCTGAGTACACATACCACTCTTTGAAATTCCGCTAATACACAGCCTTATAAACAGATACTTCCAATGCTTGAAACTTATACAAATATTACTATTATCTTTAGAGATGAAAATTAATGAGAAAATCAAAACTTAAATCTTCAACAAATGGGTCCTTATTTAAACATATAACTTGGAAAAAAAAGTTGTGTTTGCTAGTCTACGAAATGTGAATGTTGAAGTTAAACTTGTTTACGATTTGTCAATAGAAAACACAATTGTAACATTAAATGAAGTGTACATAGTGCGTTTGAGTAATTTTTATATTAACTAGCTTTGTGCTTGTGACTTTGCCTGCATGAACAACACGAAGTAGTGGCTATTTTCCTTTAGTGAACCTTTAGTCCACCTCCAACCCTGCAATCACATTTAGAGGAGGATGTGGCCTCGATTACATTTTATGCAATTATTTTACTTGGAGTCTGGTGCCACCGTAGAAGTTTGACATTTCGTTTCGGAGTAACATTATTGAAACCCCAGCCTTGAGTAGAAAATTTTGTGTTTGGCAATTTTGTTTGAAATTATGTTGGTTTGAAATTTACAAAAAAAATTTTGAGATTTGCATGATCTTGGGGGGTTTTAATAACAAAAAATATCTGGGAACAAAGAGAACTCTTATAGAAACTTGTAAAGAAAAGAACAATATGGCGTGTATTTTACTGATTGCACAATTTATGAAAATATTTTTTTCTGCAACTGTTATGGAAATTGGACTTTTACGAATAATTTTAAAAGCAACAAACATGGCAATGATATAATACACTGACGAGCCAAAAAAAAATTGGTATATGCGTGCGTATTCAAATAACAGATGTATGGAACCAATCATAATAACGCGATGCTGTCGGCAACTAGATCGGTTGCTCTGCTACAATGGCAGGTTATCAAGATTTAAGTGAGTTTGAACGTGGTGTTATAGTCGGCGCACGAGAGATGGGACATAGCATCTCCGAGGTAGCAATGAAATTTTGATATTCGCGTACGACCATTTCACGAATGTATTGTGAATATCGGGAATCCGGTAAAACATAAAATCTTCGACATCGCTGCTGCCGGAAAAAGATCGTGAACGAACGGGACAAACGACGACTGACGAGAATCATTAAACGTGAAAGACGTGCAACCCTTTCTCAAATTGGCGCAGATTGGATTAGTCGACTGCCCTGCAAGATGCATGGTGTGAATTGCCTACTGCATACTTTCAGACATTATTCGAGTCCATGCCACGTCGTCTAGCGGCACTTCTGCGTGCTCGGGGCCGGGGAAGAGGGCACCTACACGATATTAGTCAGGTGTACCAGTTTTTTTGGCTCTTCAGGTTATATATTAGGGATGTTACACTCTGAGGGGATCATAGCAGAGGACTGTGAAAGAGAGTTGCAACATGATGGCCGTGTAAATGTGCAGCCCATCATTATTTAAGTGGGAGGAAATGTTTCGAACAACAGTGATGATGATGATGAAGATGATCCATTGGCAGTGCCTCTTTCACCATAGAATGTTTAACAGCATGTTGTTGCTTTCAATTAAGGTGGACGCAGTTTGTATTCCTGGCATGGTCATCCCGTTTTTTTGTTTTCCGTACTTCTCCTTTATCACTATAGGCAAATGTTCGGTAATGTTAATTATAGGACCTTTCTTCTCAGTTTGTAACAGTCACTGTGTCGGTCCTGACAATCGTAAATTGTTGTATCTGCCGTGATCTCTGTTGAAAAAATGCATACAAATTTTGCATTAAATAAAGGTAGTCAACCTAGAATATGTCTCTTAAAATATCCTACAGTTTCTAGGAAAATGCCTGACTGCAAAATAATCACACACTCCAAACCCCTTTTTATTGGNACTTAAAATATCCTACAGTTTCTAGGAAAATGCCTGACTGCAAAATAATCACACACTCCAAACCCCTTTTTATTGGCCAGAAACTGTTATCTTATTTTATTTATCTTCCTCCCAAAACATTTGCATCACACCGATACCACCTGAACCTTCCCACATCAAATTCTTAAATGGAGTAACTACCACTGGGTGAACCGAAATTGCAGTTTGTATATGTAAGCAACCATAACCTCACAATGACTACAAATAAAACAGAGCAAGGTGCATAAGAGGTTAAATCTTACTCACATTCAATAAAACTCTGGTTCGATCCTCAGTCCAGCCATCCTCATTACTGTTTTCCGTGGTTTCCCAAATCACTCCAGGTAAATGCAGGGATGATTCCTTCTAACAGGCCATGGGTGATTCCTTCCCAATTTCTATTGGCAAGCAGACACACAGCCTTGCATACTTCAAAAACATTCCTGAACAAAGATTTTTATTTCACTTTCCAGAAACTGTGGTCTTCTTGCAGTAATTATATTTTTTCTTCATGCGCAATGTAAAAGTCTTGTTTTAACAACGTAAACACACCACAACAAACCAGTAACCCCATACACCAACCTACAGCAAAGAGTGTTTTTATTCCCCATTATGCTTTTTTATCCTCCCAGCTTAACTTCTTTGAACCCTCATGAATAATTTGTCTGATTCATGCCTGGATATTTTGTTTTCAATATTTTGCCAGCTCATTAACCAACACAAATTTATCCTCTCTTTCTGAAAGGAAATAATTAATATCGACGTCGCCACAACTTCAGCGAACAAAGGAACAACCGTATGTGACTTTCCCATACTCTTGTGGTAGCCTTCATTTTAGCTCCTGCGCCATTTCCTAAAAGTACACTTACCTCACCAATACATTGGCAAACTGAACATATGTAGTCCAAGTTGCTATAACTGTGCGACTTAAAGCCTAACGTATAATCTCCAATGCAATCAGTGTAATACCAGCTAATAGAAACATCATGTGCCTGGGGAAATCAGTTGCAGCGTATGCATTCTCACCAAAAAATATTTCAATTTACTCCAGATAAAACACTATAATATTGGGAGAGCAGGGCTTCGTAAAAACCAGTGGAGAGAATAGTTCTTGGAAAATAGCATGACAGTTCATATTTAAATGTATGCACAACATATCTTCTTGGCACATTTGCTTTTTTTCGGTTCCACACTATTTATAATATTCTACTGTTGTTTATATTTCCAGCCACAACCTATTTTGTACATTGGCTTTTGTCTTCAGTTATAAGAAGAGGGAACAGCATCACCATCCACCTAAGTTGAATAACATTCTACCAGCATAACGTTTTATCGTAACTGCAAACAATGTTTTGTGACATTTATGAGTTTTTTACTGTACGTCCCTACAAATCCACAAACACTTCATTACTACTGTGATGTTAGTCGTCTGTGTTTTATTATGTGATATTTCTCATTATTTCAATGTGCCTTAATTTTCAGTGGTTTTTGTGAATGTACAAAAAATTAATTTATATAACTGTATGGCACGTAACATTATATGACTTTTGTACAGAATAATGTGTGGGATTGATTCGTAAATGTCACCTATTTTCTTGGAATTACCTAATTAAAATGTTTGTAATCACTTTGAATTAACATTGTTTTCTTGTGCTTGTTTGTGTTTTTGACTTGTTGCAATAAACATGACATTTAAATTTTTCCAGTTGTGATAATTAATAAGGAACAATTGGGTTGGCAAAAGTGTACTGTTAATGAGGCAACCAGTGAGCTTATATCAGCGACAATATTCATCAGTAGTTAATGGTTTCGTGTTGTCTGCCTCATTGAACTGTGAAAAGAGCTCATAAATGTTTGATTCCAAGACTAAAACTTCCTTTGCATTTATTAGGTATTGTGCACCCTGCAATAATTGTTGCTTATGTTCTGTGCAGGGGTTACAAAATACCAAAATTTTACACTATTAAGATGATTTATTGTGCGAAAGGGCTACTAGAGAGATGTTTCGTTATTGAAACTCTGTTGACAGCACCCATGACTTCTTGCTGAAGTGGTACTGATTTTGAAACTTTATTTTACTAGTACCATAACATTTTAACTTAATTATGGTCTAATGCGGCCATTGATATTTTAATCAGTGTAGGTATGTTAAATATTATGTGTCTCCTTTAGAAGGTGCAGCTTTTCAATTTCCCCTCCCTCCACAGTTGGTAGACGACATAATTTGTACAAATTTATGCTTTTTGAAATTAGAGGTAACGCCTGTGATTCCACCAGATGATGGGCTTCCTAAATTACGTGCATTAGTATTACATTCGTTGTAGATAAGCTGGAATTGTTTGTTTTTTGCAGCTTCAGTATCGTTATGTTGCCTGAAATGGGGATGTACTTAAAATTAATTATAAGTAATTAATGATCCTTTAACATCTGCTTCACAATTCATATTTCTAAACAGGTAGTCTTAGGATTCACACTTGATTACTGATGTCTGTGTTACTGTACTTGTGGCTCGCATGGTCTCTTGTAAGTACTAAATTTGCAAATTGTTTGGGTTCACCACAGACAACACTACATGTGCTTATGGTTGGTTAATTAATTATTTACTTTCCATCCCTAATCCAAACAAAAGATGAAGATCAATGTTTGATTAAATTAGATAAGAAACAATGTGCACTGATCTCAAATTGATACATTTTAAATTGATCGTGTCCCACTTATATTTATATATGTATATATATATATATACACACACAGACAGTCAACTTCCGATTTACCGGGGATGGCTCAATTGGGTTGCAGCTTAACCGTGTAGCCACCAGTTCAAAGTCAAATATTGAATAGTTGCTGCCAGTCGCGTGCCGCTGCTATTAATAACCCACGCTAATGCTGTTAATTACGTGGCTGCAGTCGAGATATGCGGTACTGAGTTATTTTAATATTAAAAGTGTTCGGGTACTACATTTACACACGTTTTAAAAATTAAAATTTACCAGTACAGTTGATGAATGTGATTTGAAGCTGTAATTATCTTATGTTTAGGCCCAGGGGCTGCCTTGATTTAGTTAAAGATTGATGTGGCTAATTCCCAGCATCTGAATTCTGGCCTGTAACAGGAGCAAAAAAACAGAGATGTGTTGTCCTATAACTTTCTGCCTAATGAAACTGGCTAAGCCAGCAAAATGTTGCGATTGCGCAACCGTGTGAAAAATGTGTGGTCCTGCTTTGCGTGTGTACCTTTTGACAAGTACTAGACTGTTAGTACTTGTATTCCTGTCCTTTTATACAAATGTATTTAAAAACGTAAATTTCCTATAATTAATGCTTGCTGCATTTTCAGCAATGGTTAATGACAGGTCCGGCAGATCCGCAACGTTAATCTGGACGTTAGCATCTGGAAAGCCTTATCAGCATAGCCATTGGGTTTACTCAGGGTACTCATAGTTTCGCACTCCACAACTGCCCAATCTCATCTTGCTTCACTCTCGCCAACACTGAGAATGATAGCTGCCATTCACCACTGAAAATCCATTATATAACATTTTCTAACAAATTTCTCTTGGAAAATTACGAGAGTATTGCGACCAGAGTTAAAACTGTTTTTCGTTTCATTGGACATGTTTTGTTTGCTTTTCGTGTAAGAGGTGTTGACATTTGATGGCTAGTAGATTTAGATTAGGCAGCAAAGTTGTTTACTGACATTTTAACGTGCAGTAATTTCAATAAGAGCATAAAATAATACAGGATAAATATCATACTGTTATCACAGAAGCACAAATTTACCACAGCGCTTAAAAAACATAAGTACACACTCATTACAAGTAGGCAAGTCTGTTCAACCTTGGAGGTATTGTGACAAACGAGACTTATGTCTATAAAGTAGGCATCTATTTTTTCCAGACGTAAATGAGCTATTGTTTTTCATAATTAAATATTCTCTTCATATTTTGACAGTGTTAAATTAGCCAAGGCCTGTATTATTTTGAAATATTTTAGTGAAATTTAAAATAAATTCAATATATAGTTGTTTATGTAAAGTTAGCAATTTCAAAATCAAGTAGCTATTCCATGCTGAAAAAGTAAAAGTAATGAAATTAACATGATGCAATATTTTACTGTTTTGTTAGGTTCAGTTAAAGTTATTTTATGTGAATTAAATCACATTTCACTTGGGTTGGTGTTGGTTTGAAGAGAATTTTGCACTATACCATATGTTATATTTCCCCATTTTAAAACTGCGCTTATGAGGTGCCTACATGTACACTCAAAATGGAGTATATTGTAGAATTTACATTCCTTTCTATCAAGAAGTTAATTTCTGGTGACAGAACCAGAAGTCTCACAGTTGCATATTCGACAGAATGTTTGCCACTTGCAGTGATTCTGAAGGATATTTGTGGTATTTTCCTGTTGTGCTTCAAATGCAAAGTAAGTACAGGTGAGTGAAGATTCGTTACATATAATTTTCACTGTGTAAGCATGCTGGAATTTCCAAAATACAGTAAAACTTTGTGTATTTCTAATATCCAATTTTACACTTGAAGAAGCTTTCCTGTTTAGTAAGCAAAAATTAGCAGTATTTTTTTTAAAACTACTTAAGAGGGCTTTATTATGTATGATCTTTGGGTTATAGCATAAAGCAAGTTCCCCCACCCACCCAGTGAAATATGGTTTTTATAAAGTTCATATTACTAAGAGAATGGGCAATATAGAAAACATACTGAAAGAGTGATGTTTGAGACCTTAATGCTTAAAGAGGTTTCTTTAGCATGCATGCACATTTTTTTTGGTGTTTGATAAATCTATTATTGGTGATTTATATTTTTGACATATAACTTTACTAATTAATAATTTTTAAACATTGTTGTAGTTATTAAATTTTAAATTAATTATTTATGTATTTGCCCTTTAACATAACAATTTACTGATTAATGATTTATGTACACATTACTATTACTACAATCGCAACTACGTATTTCTTAGTAGCAAGTTTGCCTAAAACGTCCCACGAGCAGTACATTGACAAGGGGGTCAGCTGATAATAACAGCATGAAAAAAAACCACATCGTTGCCATGTGGCCGATCAGCTGATGCCGGAAGGATACGTAGTCAGATGTAAACAGTGGCGCTACTTTCGCAGACCTGTCAGAATCTGCCCAACTTATATTAAACAGAGTATAGTTAATATTTGGTGAGTCGTATAACGAGTGCGCTGTAGCTTAGTGGACAGATTTGCTGCTTATGCACTAGAAGTTTGGAATGTTTGTGAGTTCTGTTCCGTTAGGATCAAATTTTTTTTTTAACGAATGATTATTTTTTAGCGTTTTAACAAACAAGTTCTTTTACATTTTTTCGTGCCATGCACACAAATTATGAACATTTTTTAATATCTGAAAATTATATCCACGCAAATCCACACCTTTTCTTTTATTATGTACTACGTACAAGTTAAAATTGCAATGAACGTATTTAAATATAGTTCATAGTATGGAGTATTTATTATGAATTAACACTTTAAAGAGAGATTTTTATTTTCGTTAGGTTGCGTTATTTAAATGAAATTCGCGTTTCCAAAAGTTTTATCGTATCAAAACACCACACCTAATCTATACACTCCTGATTTTTAAATACATTTTATGAATAGACTAGGAATGTTAGCGATTATAAGCTCTGATTATCAGTTGGCCTACACAACAACAACGCATGTAAACGTGTAGGTGAAATATGAATTGTCACGGTTCACAATTTTGTGCTAGATGACCAAGTTTCAATATTTTGATCAATGTTTGTAATGTGTGCATATTATACTTATTTTCATCTTTACGCACGTGTTGTTCATTTCAGTGACTTCGAAATGGCAAAGTGTTTGCTTTGAAGTAAAAGACAGCGATCGTCGCAAAGAGAAGTGGGCGTGGCCATAATCGCACTAACGCTATGTGAAACACGGTACAACGCAACGTTGCGTTCGGAAGCAAAGTAGCGTTCGACGTGGCAACGCTGCCGCTAGAACCAAGGTGAATACAGCTGCACGAGGAGAAGAGAGAGACCGTAGCCTATGCCGGATAGCTACGCATGCGCTGTCTAGTGGAATTCAGGCGGCTNTGCACGAGGAGAAGAGAGAGACCGTAGCCTATGCCGGATAGCTACGCATGCGCTGTCTAGTGGAATTCAGGCGGCTGTATCGTGGTATGCACACCGTTTCTAGTAAAAAGAGTTCCGCCTGCCTAGCGCTTAAACTGCGTTGCAGAGTGTTTGGAATCCTGGTTTTTTTGACGATATCATTAAACGTGCCCCCAGTATATTTACCTACGAAAAGACACCATACCCAAGACGAGGAAAGAATGGTACTTCAAAGTTACCACGCATTCTGTAAATGTTATTTTCGTGCCCTCCAATATAGTTACAAACTTCTTTTTCATNCTGCACGAGGAGAAGAGAGAGACCGTAGCCTATGCCGGATAGCTACGCATGCGCTGTCTAGTGGAATTCAGGCGGCTCTATCGTGGTATGCACACCGTTTCTAGTAAAAAGAGTTTCGCCTGCCTAGCGCTTAAACTGCGTTGCAGAGTGTTTGGAATCCTGGTTTTTTGACGAAGTCATTAAACGTGCCCCCAGTATATTTACCTACGAAAAGACACCATACCCAAGACGAGGAAAGAATGGTACTTCAAAGTTACCACGCATTCTGTAAATGTTATTTTCGTGGCCTCCAATATAGTTACAAACTTCTTTTTCAGACTGCCGTATCTTAAAACATACTAGCAGGACACGAGCCAAACTACGACAGGAGCCTGTGTTGAACTGTGCTACAGACTTTTCATCAATAAAATTAAAGTCCCATAGGAAGACGTAGCACTACAAGAACACTGCGCGCCAGTTCATAGCCGTGTGCGTAGCGGCGATGGCGCTCTTGTAGCGCGTGCCAGTGTAGTCCTTGCAGCTCCCGCCCTTCTCGGCCAAACAGGAGAACAACGATGCAGGCAGGCGGGCCCCTTAAGGAATGTTGTTTATAACCTACATTTTATAGGTCTATATCTCAGGCAGGAGTTTCAAACGAAAAAAAAACCCCATCGAACCTCAAACTGCATCTAAACGAACAATGGTGGTTTGTGTTTTCTGCGTTGTTATAAAAAAAACGTTTGTTCAGTTCACAGAGTTACCGGCATTCCAGGCAGAAGAAATCTTACGCAGCACGCAGTAGGCAATCAGACAAGGCCCGTTCCAGAGCCTCGCGCAGCCAATCAGAGAATGTGTACAGCCACATTAAAGGAGTCCCTTTGCCATTTCGTCTCTGTTTATCTACTCCGTTGTTTGGTTATGCGCGGCGCTGAGTGAAGAAATGACGTTCGTCGATTCCTCATTTACGTTGCTCCAAGACCTCTAAACCTTTCAGTTTGACACTGCCCTAATATTTATTCGACGTTTAATGAGTTCAGATAATCATAATCGTGATGAATGTCACAATGATTTTGGCAGCCACTGTGGAATGTGCGTAACTGCTTTTAATAATGGGCTGGACTTATTGCTCTTAAATTGACAGCGTTGTTCATCACAATACCCGTTTATTTGTTTTCGTGTGTCATGCTGTTAAGAACGAAGAGAGGGCAANTAAAAAAAAAACCGTTTGTTCACAGAATAGGCCTACCGGCATTCCAGGCGGAAGAAATCTTACGCAGCACGCAGTAGGCAATCAGACAAGGCCCGTCCCAGAGCCTCGCGCAGCCAATCAGAGAATGTGTACAGCCACATTAAAGGAGTCCCTTTGCCATTTCGTCTCTGTTTATCTGCTCCGTTGTTTGGTTATGCGCGGCGCTGAGTGAAGAGATGACGTTCGTCGATTCCTCATTTACGTTGCTCCAAGACCTCTAAACCTTTCAGTTTGACACTGCCCTAATATTTATTCGACGTTTAATGAGTTCAGATAATCATAATCGTGATGAATGTCACAATTGTTTTGGCAGCCACTGTGGAATGTGCGTAACTGCTTTTAATAATGGGCTGGACTTATTGCTCTTAAATTGACAGCGTTGTTCATCACAATACCCGTTTATTTGTTTTCGTGTGTCATGCTGTTAAGAACGAAGAGAGGGCAAAAAAAATTGAATTACGACGTAATAAGTCATCATGTACACTTTGGAAGGTATGGGCGAACAGGTTCCGCCGTTTTTAACATGTTATGCATTGGGCCATTACGAATGAATACATGTATTTTGGTATGAGTACATTCTTTATGATGTTTGATATATTTTCACGCCCAGAGATTTAGGCCCGCCACTTCTTCCGTCATTGCTATCGCTTTGTACCACCGGCTCCACGCTATACTTTCATATAATAATTGAACTTGGCACTTGCAAATTAACTATTAAAATTTTATCAATCCTTTTACTATCAACATTTGTTCTTTAAGATACATTCTCTCGTTATCGCCTGTTTCTATAACAGTGCGTATATTCCCCTCCCATCGTATGTATCAAGTCGTATTGCTATTGGAAAGGGCATATTAACGTCCCCTGGTGTTATGCCTGAAGGCTTATCAGGGGACAGCTTACAAACTTACGTATGACCTAACTTAAACTAACATCCATGCCTTACCTGTGATTTTAACCAAGAAACTCCAGCATCCCAGACCAGCAGTGTACCAATCGACTGCGCCACGGGAGGTGAGCCATCAAGTCGTAATATCATTGTCATCACAATCAGTGATTTAAGCGTTAATCAACCGTTTAAGTTTTGTTTTTATTTTTACATCACGTGAGAGAGGTAACAGAACGTTTTCGAGGGTCCACGAGTGTCACAACTCACTTCCTGAAAGTTCCACCGTTATCATCCTGAAAGCTCTCTGAATTGTCTATTTTGGCTCAAAAGTAGACTCTTCACTAATAACATAAAACGTACTGTTCCATTATATTCCATCTTAAACAATATGTGTAAGTAAACACATAGATTATGAATATCTTATTGTGTTGATGGATTCTTGCGTTTAAATATTAATATTGAATAATAGATTTTTGGCGTATCTAATTTCAGAAAATTTATTATATTTTAGACTGTGTATAGTTCAAAAATGTATTATTATTTTTACAAAAAACATTTACAAACCAAATAAGTTATAATTTCATTTTGTAAAAATTATTTTACGTGCACCTGCGTATCTGGGCAAGATAGTCAGGGGACAAAATTATCGTCTACTGAAAACTCCGGCAGGTCAAAAATACGTATCCGTATTGAATCAGCCACAACGTTTCACACACATCTGAAAACCCGGATGTCTGCCGAGATTGAAACCTAAGCCCCACCAATAGAGAAAAGAGAACTAGTGGCCATACCTTTCTCTACAAACCTGCATGGCGGGTTAGTAATCACTTTTCTCCTTCATAATTTACACACTAGAGAACCCTTACGTCACGAGACGTCAGTCTATAGAAAGCCGTTTCCAAGGTTTACTTCGAGGAAGAGGGGATTTAAAAAATTGGCATTACTATACTTTTGTAATATGGCTTTTTAATTGCCAGAGAGAAAAATATTGAGCTTACTTCATTCGGTCACATGATGTACATTGAAAATTGTCATTTGAAAAAAAAATCAGTTATGCTGCAACTGTACAGATTACTTAAACAATCATGACTGAAGAAGAGAAAGTAAGTTTTACACATTGCCTTAATAAAACTGTGTACTTGCGGAGAGGGACTACAGAAAATAAATACCCGAACAAAAACAGTTGAGGGCAACTGACCTTACCCAAGTATGCATCATAAAAGGCACCGTAGCATACTCGTGCAGTCATTTGCCTCGCCAGTTCCCATGCTAGAGGATCATGATTCACCTTCAGACATATTATCCCGAGTCTATTCTTTCTCGTCTGACACGTTGCGTAATAGGTACAATTATGGACGTTGCTGTGTAAGGTCAGAATCTCGTGCCATTACAGACCGCACCTTTAACTGGGTAATGCTACTGGTTCTTGCTGTCACACAAACTAACTTATCCTATTCGCGGTATCTTCTCACTTTTTGAAATAAAGTTTTGAAAAATTACCCTGTGTAGGATGTGTTTCGTTTTTTCCCCTAAATATGTCACGTATCACAAATGTTTTATGATTTTGAACACATAAATATGCTGTATATATATAGATATATAAACTAAATATAATTTTGGCTTCAATGTTATTTTAACTTACATTTTATCTTGAACTTATATTTGATTTATTCATTATTAATACAAATGAAAACAGAGATAAAGTAGGTGAACTGATCATGCCTAGCAAGTAGTAATCATGTAAAATATTATAGTGAGCGCGCACAAATGTAGAGTGTTGTCCCATTGGTTTCATAGTAAAGCTTTGAAACATTTTGCAAAATTGCATTTTTTTATTGTGAAGGAACGCTCAGATTTTAATTGAACCAAATCTCACAGAGTCGCGGCCCCGATTGGCTGCCTAACAAATGACTTTTCACGTCACCCATCGTCTCACTTCTCATTGCTCCTGTCAGCTTGTATAGTTTATATATACTTTACTAACACGAGTCCTACCAGTTAAACATTATTCAACTTATACAGGCTGCGAGATGTATTGCACACATCTTCTAGTAAAGTCAGCACTTCTGAAATCAACCTTCGAAAAAAAAATGACTGGCTTTACCTACAGTGCACACTGACAGACTGGCTCCCAGTTCAGTTGGCATCAAATAAATAGAAATAGTTCTAGTAAAAGTAAATCATAAGCAAGGCTAAGGTATATTTTACTCAGGTTGGGTAGCTCAATGCTTTTAGTTTGGCAACTTAAATTTCTCGCCACTAGGTAAGCGCTGGTGTCGCATGTGTACCTGATTTTATTTATTTTCTACGTTAAAAAAACAACTAAATATTTGCAATTATCTTAAATCAATTATAAAGTAACTTCGTAACACAGAAAAATCTTTCTCTTATATTATTCACGTAACTTAAAAAGTTAATTATATGTTACATCTTTCAAAAACTTCACTCCTAGCGGCGGAAATTTTCCCAATGCCAAAGTATCCCATAAGAAGGCTCGTTTGGTTACTAACCTCAGTAGAGTAAGCCTTAGCAAGGCTTTCAAAAGTGAACTGTTAACAGCGAACTGCCTATACTCTACTCTGTACTGGTTTTTTTGTCGCCTAACCTCCCGCTCTTGAAATAACCCCCCACCTACCTTCCGCAGGACAGGGTTTACATTAAACGTGATTCAAGTAAATGAGACTCAGTCTTGAGGGAAAATCGCAGTTGTGTGTAATGATCAGATCCATCTCTACCTCCATCGTGGTGAACCGGGCTCGATTCCTGACGGAGCCAAAACTGGACATTTACACACGTGATAACGCGGTGGATGTTGCTGCTGGCCGGCGAATTTTCTTGGGTTCCTCCAGCTTCCCCCCCCCCCTTTTTCTAGCTACCAGGTATTGAGTATCTGCTTGATCTCCATCTCGTTTCACCCCCTACCGTGCTGAAGATCTCGGCTGACCAGCTCCGTC
The DNA here is from genome assembly GCA_002778355.1 of Clitarchus hookeri. Taxonomy (NCBI): domain Eukaryota; kingdom Metazoa; phylum Arthropoda; class Insecta; order Phasmatodea; family Phasmatidae; genus Clitarchus; species Clitarchus hookeri. The sequence goes on along the minus strand of NQII01006912.1, from coordinate 86,062 downwards.
CAAATTTCTCACACACGTTTAGTCTGGCGACGTGCTCCTCTCCCCATTCCTACAACATGAAAGTTAAGGTTAGTTAAATAAGAGAAGTGAGCACTTTTAGAAACTCTACTTAGGATCTGTATCCTTCTGTTATATGTAAAAGTAACTTTGGCATGGAGCCTCTCACATTTTTCATGCATCAACCAGATGCAATGGTAGAATTCTAATATAAAAGCAAATGTGTTAATAATAAGCAAATCCCTGCTTGTATGTGTATAAAACAAGAAACACTGTGTTCAATACCAATAATGTAAAAATTCTACTGTTTACATAGCTTCATTTATTATAAACATTGTTATAAATTAGCTGTCAATTTAATTGGGAACATGAACTCCGGTGTGCACTGTAAAGTTTATACACTGCAGATCCAAAAAAAAAAATGGTACACCTGGCTAATAACGTGTAGGGCTTCGCGAGCACACAGAAGTGCCGCAAGACAACGTGGCATAGACTCGACTAATGTCTGAAGTTATGCAGGAAGCAATTCACACCATGAATCCTGCTGGGCAGTCCACAAATCCAAAGGAGTGCGAGGCTGTGAATATCTCTTCTGAACAGCTCGTTACAAGGCATCCCAGATATGCTCAATAATGTTCATGTCTGGTAATTTAGGTGGCGAATGGAAATGTCTAAAGTCAGAATAGTGTTCCTGGAGCCACTCGGTAGCAACTCTCGACGTGTGGGGTGTCGCATTATCCCACTGGAATTGTCCAAGTCCGTCGGAATGCACAATGGACATGAATAGGTGCATGTGATCGGACAGGATGCTTAAGTATCTGTCACCTGTCATAGTCGTATCTAGACGTATCAGGGGTCCCATTTCACGACAACTGCACACGCCCCATACCATCACAGAGCCTCCACAAGCATGAAAGGTCCCCTGTTGACATGTAGAGTCCATGGATTCATGAGGATGTCTCCATACGCGTACATGACCATCCGCCCGATACNGAGAAGTGAGCACTTTTAGAAACTCTACTTAGGATCTGTATCCTTCTGTTATATGTAAAAGTAACTTTGGCATGGACAGTCTCACATTTTTCATGCATCAACCAGATGCAATGGTAGAATTATAATATAAAAGCAAATTTGTTAATAATAAGCAAATCCCTGCTTGTATGTGAATAAAACAAGAAACACTGTGTTCAATACCAATAATGTAAAAATTCTACTCTTAACATAGCTTCATTTATTATAAACATTGTTATAAATTAGCTGTCAATTTAATTGGGAACATGAACTCCGGTGTGCACTGTAAAGTTTATACACTGCAGATCCAAAAAAAAAAATGGTACACCTGGCTAATAACGTGTAGGGCTTCGCGAGCACACAGAAGTGCCGCAAGACAACGTGGCATAGACTCGACTAATGTNTAAACATTGTTATAAATTAGCTGTCAATTTAATTGGGAACATGAACTCCGGTGTGCACTGTAAAGTTTATACACTGCAGATCCAAAAAAAAAAATGGTACACCTGGCTAATAACGTGTAGGGCTTCGCGAGCACACAGAAGTGCCGCAAGACAACGTGGCATAGACTCGACTAATGTCTGAAGTTATGCAGGAAGCAATTCACACCATGAATCCTGCTGGGCAGTCCACAAATCCATAGGAGTGCGAGGCTATGAATATCTCTTCTGAACAGCTCGTTGCTAGGCATCCCAGATATGCTTAATAATGTTCATGTCTGGTAATTTAGGTGGCAAATGGAAGTGTCTAAAGTCAGAATAGTGTTCCTGGAGCCACTCGGTAGCAACTCTCGACGTGTGGGGTGTCGCATTATCCCACTGGAATTGACCAAGTCCGTCGGAATGCACAATGGACATGAATGGGTGCAGGTGATCGGACAGGATGCTTAAGTATCTGTCACCTGTCATAGTCGTATCTAGACGTATCAGGGGTCCCATTTCACGACAACTGCACACGCCCCATACCATCACAGAGCCTCCACCAGCTTGTACAGTCCCATGTTGACATGTAGGGTCCATGGATTCATGAGGATGTCTCCATACCCGTACATGACCATCCGCCCGATACAATTGTAAACGAGACTCGTCAGACCAGGCAACTGGTTTCCAGTCATCAACAGTCCAATGGCCGTGTTGGCGGGCGCGGGCGAGGAGGCGTAAAGCTTCGTGTCGTGCAGTCAACAGCGGTACACGAGTGGGCCTTTGGCTCCGAAAGCCCATATCAATGATGGCCCGTTGAATAGTTTGCACGCTGGCACTTGTTGATGCCCCAGCATTGAAATTTGCACCAATTTGAGAAAGGGTTGTACGTCTGTTATGCTTAATGATTCTCGTCAGTCGTCGTTTGTCCCGCTTGTTCACGATCTTTTTCCGGCCGCAGCGATGTCAAAGATTTTATGTTTTACCGGATTCCCGATATTCACGGTACGCTCGTGAAATGGTAGTACGCGAAAATCTAAATTTTATCGCTATCTCGGAGATGCTATGTCCCATCTCTCTTGCGCCGACTATAACACCACGTTCAAACTTACTGAAATCTTGATAACCTGCCATTGTAGCAGTAGTAACCGATCTATTAACTTTGCCAGACGCTTGTTGTCTTATATAGGCGCTGCCGACCGCATAGCGTTACTCTGATTGGTTCCATACCTCCGTTATTTGCGTACGCACGTTTATATACAAGTTATTTGGCTCTCCGGTATATGTAGTTACGTATAGCAATTTTTTTCAATGGTTCATTTAAGAAGTGTTCTCTTGACCAGGAACAACCTTTGCACTGATATGCTAAGAACACACTAGTTTTAAAAGGGGTCAAATCTGGCATGGTGGGATTCAAGAGCTCACCACATAAAGGTTATTTCAAAAACGAGACGTCGAATCCACATGGATGGTGCAGAGTGCAGTACAGCAAAGCTAGGTACTGGGTGATCCAGTACGTCAGAATAAAAATGCCCACGTCACGAAAATCTTCGACGGCCATGGCGGGCTTGACAGCAACTGCTGTTTCCGAATTCCTAGCCATGTGCCTGTCACTCTCGCATCTCAACAGCCTCTGGCCAGTGCAGCAATAACAGAAATGGGTACATACAAAAAAAAAGAGATAGAGATGCGAGATTCAAATTTATCTGCTACTAGAGCATTGTATGATTAGCTCTTTATATAGTGATGTTGTTTCTTTTCGTACAATTTATACTTTTTTTTTTCTTTTCAAGCGAATAAAAAAGCAAACAAATTATTAATTTTACATGCTTAATATAGATGGGGTGTAATGATTATCGATTATTGTGCATATCCCTAAATGTGGATCAAAATTTACCTTTAGGCAATGAAGTGGAAGTTTTTACATTTTGTTTTTCAACAGTCTGAAGCATTTACGAACTTAAATATTTCCCATTTTCATTAAAATTTGGTTCTGGTTTGTCCGCTAGCAATTGAAATACGTATTTATTTAAGCAGTGAGCTAATCTTGTAAGATTTGACAATTGTAGAGCCAAAACTAACAGTTTCATTTTGGCACTTGGAAGATGGTAGCTGTACAGCTTCTATGCGCACTCTGTCCCATATTCCGTCTGAAGGCATTTTATAGTAAGACAGTTTTTCAGTTAATTTATATTTTTTTTATTAAATTATATCCAAGTTAAATGAAGTTCCGGTGGGGATTTTTTGTGTCAGTAAGTAATGCGTAGCATATAAATGCCCATATGTGATATAACAAATCCTGCGTAGATATTTTATTTTAAAAAGTACTGAGCTTGTGTCATGAAGAATTAATTAGAATATTTTTAAAATACCAAAAACATGGAAACAAATCGATAACAACAATTAATTTCGCGATACTAAGGTGATGAATACAATGGACTCGTCAGCAAGTGCGACTATCTCATACCTTGGTAACGGACATGCGGAGAAGTGAAACGGAACATCCGACGAAAATTCTGATTCTACAGTAAGTTGGCGACGTTCATCACGACGCAATTTTTAAGTATCGCTTACGCTAACTGATCCGGCAGTGGACTATTCGGAAACGGCCTGCGAAGTGGTTGCAAGCAGGAAGCCCTAGTAAAGTAGTTATGCTTTTGGGCTATTCACCTTATATCCTTCCACCACGTGAAAAAAACGCAGAGGAGAAACGCCGAGGAGGAACCAAGGTATCGTATTTTTGCGTTAGACAAACAAAAATAAAAATTTTGCACATAACAATCAATTGTTTTCAACACGACATATCTCAAAACATAAAAACCGTATTAAGAAGTTTACCGTATAACAAAACAAACAAAAAACCTTATTTAAGATACTACACAAAAACAATTTCTCACAAGCCACTTCCACCACACCTATTTCCTCTATATTTTTAATTCCTATCGACAATGAAAGAATTATAATTTAAAAGCAAAACATATATATATATATAATTTTTATTTGACGATGAATTTAGGTATTTTAATGTTAAAATACAGCATGAAAAGGTTGTGATATAACATTTATCTAGGAAACAACAATTCTGTGAATGACGTAATTTTTCAAAAGTTTGATTTAAAAAGTGTGAAGATGCCGTTGACAGATTAGACTTGGATACAATGTACGGGACAGTGGGCGATGCCAAGCTAGCATTCACCTTCATGTAAAGAAAATACTCCGCCCACAACTTACAGTAGTACTCACAATTCAAATACACAGTTTGAAGAGACACTGAGTTGCATCTGCATGATAATGGAGTTCAGTGAAGAGCCTCGGGCAGCACTTAACATCGAGATCTTGAGAGCCGATAAGGATGAAAAAATATGAGTATGGAGCAGCACCTGAATGCAAGGGCTGAGGAAACGGGAGATCCCCGAGGAAACCCGCCGACTAGCGGCATCGTCCTGCACCATTCCCACGTGCAAAAATCCGGAAGCGACCCCGCCAGCAATCAAACCCGGTTCGCCTAGGTGGAAGGTGAGTAGTCTAACCACTGCAACACTGCGGCCCCTGCATGATAATGAATTTTAGAAATTTAGATACGCTGAACGTGGCACCACCTTACGTCTAAAGGTGTATATACAATATGGTCGCAGATCCGCCGACTGGACCGAGCAGATGGCATTAGCAAATCAAAGCGTCATCCGCGTTGCCTGCGCCTAGAAAGTTGGGCCCAGCGCGTGGCATCCAAAGCGACCAAACCTGCTATATGCTGTTCACTGTAAAGTGAGCGCTTTTGAGACCCTGGCTACTTTTTCCTTTCAGACATTTTTTATCCTTTACCCAACTCTTTAAATAAATATTGATATGTAAGTAGTCAACACAGTGTGTATATTCCACTGCACTCGGAAGCTAACGTCTAAGGCTCACAATAAAATGTATTTAGTGACTATTATTCTAAATGAGAAGGCTTTCAAAAGTGCTCACTTTACAGTGAATAGTCTATAACACAGAAGATGAAGTATTGAAGTTAAGGCTTTTAAATCATACGGGGGTAAGACGGTCTTTGTGTGATGCATCAGGAATACTACACAGAGACATAAAGGAAAATGAAAAACATTAGCAACATGTCGAGCGTGGTTTTTATTTTCGCGCGCCATAAGCATGGCGCGACGCCGATATGACGTTTCGCGAGCAAAGGTTCTGTTTTTGTCATTCGTAAGCCATCGTAGTTGCGACGCGCTAGTCTCACAACGGATGTGTTGAGCCGTTACCACCGAGATTACAAGGACTTAGAGCCTCTATGTGACGTCACGCGTGGTAGGCTATACACGTGGTACGTGACATGTTTTTGTATGCGTAGCAGCGAGAGAAATGAAAATGGTCAGAACGGAATACCAAGTTTCCGTTGCTTTTACTCTCTTGTCATTTATAAACAAGTAAAGAGATGCATATGTTCAGAAGTATTACTTACATTTTTCAAACAGCTTAACATTTTTTCTTTGTATAATATTGCGTAATATGGTTTTAACTCATGGACAGGGTTCTGTAAACGTAATATATTTGGAGTTAAGCTTGCTGTGTATTATATTTCGTAAAATATCCGTTATATTTAACAAACTTGTAAAAAGCAATTAACGCAAAATTTAAATAGTTTCAGAAAATGTTATTATTATCACTTAAATCTGTTTTATTTTAACAGAAATACTGCAAAAATTCCCATTGTGTAAGGTGTACGAAACAATATTAAGTCGCAGTAGAAGTTTAAACAGCCATCCTTGACTTATGTTAGTGTTAGTACACATACACAAGCACGCACGCACACACGCTGCAACAATTATGACTGTTCCTTTTTCTACTTTAAGCTAGACGTCCACTTTAGCCTATCATAGCTATTCCCAAGACACCAAGGAACACAACATATAAACACCATATTGCATTATTAAACTTCAACCCAGTTTTTATTAAAACACTCCCCGTCACATGCAAAAAATAACCAAGCTGCCAGCCATATTAATCACTTATGTTGCCACTTGACGTGACGTCACTGGCTTGGTTAGTCTATACGAGGTTGTAAGACCTTCAAGACTCGGTGGCAGCTGTTGAGCTCGTCATACAGAAGACAAGAGAATTTAAATAAATGTTTATATATTCAGTAGAATATTTTTCTTGTAGTGATACGAATTGTTATTTTGATAAATATGAAACTCAGTTTTAGATAGCACAGCAAAAAAAAGTTTGTTTTCTATTTTATGAACTAATATACCAAACCTTCGAACACTGTGTTTATAAACTAAAAATACTGAAGGTAATGTCACGCAAACAAATATGCAATCGTTTTATCGAAATAATTTTGTCACGTATCTATACCGTAAATAAAGGCGTGATTAAAAATAATGTGTAAATTTATATCCATTTTCAGTATGTGCCACGCCTCTGTGATACATTATTGTCTTCATTTTACAGATATTATTCTGTGTTTTTAATTTATTGAAGTTTTGATACATCTGCGTAAGTTTGATTTTGCAGCAGTGGACTTCGTGTTCTGTTACACAACCTGACTTCAGCTTGTACTCGGGCGTGATGTGAGGATTGGGGAGCATAGACAGGTTATGAGAATACTATATTGTTGTAAATAACATGTTTAATTATTACAATTCATATGCTTTTAATAAAGGAAAGGCGGATGCAAGAAAGAAAATAAAAAAAAAAGGCGCTTTACAGTTTCTAACCACAGAAGCTGCCTTCACCGTATCACCTAGAGCGCGATCTTAGAATACCGTCGTCACCTAGGACATGAAAACTCTTATAATCCCAAAATAAAAAATTGTTTTTTTTATGTTTGCTCTTTTCGTATATTTTTTCGCATAACTATAATACAAGCATTATTTTTAAACGATACGGATTGTATTTTTAAAACAAAAGCAGAAAGTTCTTTACTACGCTTCACGAAATTGCAGTAGTTTGGGCTAGCGACCAGGACTTTACATGTAGTCAGATGTTACGAAAATAGATAACCCAAGAAAAAGGAAGAATTTGGACCAATTACAGACTGGACCACTTCTACACATATAGTTTTGTAGCTCTATTCAACTGTAATGTTTTAGATTTCGTAGGTAGTCGTAAATGTTTCATTTACGAAAGACTAGGCTTGAACTCCCATGTTTCAAACACAAACAAGAACAAACAGGGATGCAAACTTGCGCTCAAGTTGTGTAACTCTATTAAATTGTAATGCGGGTTTAGATTATATTCGTTCCTAGAAAAGAAATAAATTCTTCAAGAGAAGGCATATTGTTTATGCGCCGTCTGATTTTTTAAACTCACCTTCTATTGGTTTAATACGGTATTACTTACAGCTTGTCCAACATATGAAACTCTGCTGAGTACCAACCTCTGCAAACTTTATACTTCGAAGCTGTAATACATATGATGCCTGCTTATGAAGGGAGAGTTCACAGACTTAAGTTGAGGGGAGAGTTGCGATACCCTGATGCTTGCTCGCATTTTGGCCCAATTATTATGCTTGGCCTGCAGAGGAAATCTCCAAATCCTCTGGATGTAATTAACTTCTAATGAATATAAACTAAGTTCCTAACAATTCATGGGCAGTGCCAAATAAAACTTGGAATCACAAGAACGTGAATGATGCAGAAATGATGGCAGCATGTGAATCGCTGCTACTGAAATCCACTCAGCTCGTTATGTCTGGGCGCTCTGATTTGCGATCTTGTGAATCCGCCCTAAGAACTTGTGAATCCGCCCTAACGAATCGAGCTGCGAACAGAGATAAAGTTGCAGCGCGGGGTGCCCCGCGCAAACTCGGTATGTTCCTCTTGAAGAGGCGGAGTGCAAGATACTTGTATTTCGAGACATGGACGTCCATCGCAGCGGTATTAATTACGTGCTATGCGAACATTGCCGCAAATTCTTGGGGCCCTACCAGGTCTAATATTTACCCCATTTATAAATATGTGTGCGTTTATAATATACATATCCCTATATGTGTATGTAGCCACGTGTGTTTCTGTAAATTAATATTGTATTTAATCACCACGTGAAAGAACATTACCTATATGCTGTTTACTGTTTACTGAGCTCTTTTTAAAGCCCTGCTTAAGATATATTTTTCTCCTTATTTTTGCCCTTCCGTCATACGTAAACTTTACATTGTATGGGCCTATTGTCTTTATTTATGCATCAGTCAACAAAAGACGTGGAATTGTTAGCAACATAAACGTGTTACTAATATGCCCATTAATTCTCTGTCGTTCATTTAGCACACAAAAAAATCTTATTTTGCTACAAATTTAAACATTACACACGCAATGCAACATCCGAACTTATACCTAATAGCTAAATTTACTGCCAACTTAACTGGGAATCTGCGTACTAGTGTGCACTGTAGTATACCGGATGTCCTAAATGAACGTTTGTACACTTTTAACGTGAATAAAAGAGAAACTGTGAAAGAAAATCTGATTGGGATATTTTATTTGACGCTATAAGGACAACGTTGGACGTGTGCAAATGTTAATAACAGTTATAAATGTTCAAAATGTCCATCCGCAGTAAGACATCGTCTGCAACGCTGTAGAACAGAACGAACAACAGTAGCTACTGTTTCCATGGCAGTGGATTCACAGGCGGTCACAATTGCATCTCTCATGGCTTCCAGTGTGCGTGGCTTTGTGGTGAACACAGTGTCCTTCAGAGTTACCCACAGATAAAAATCTGACGGCGTTAAATCTGGAGATCTGTGCGGGTACTCAACACTTCCTCGTCGGCCTTTCCAACTCTCAAAAAAGGTTTCATCCAGGAGCATACATTGCGATGGTAATGTGACGGTTCCATTACCTGCTGGAACAAGCAATTATCACCTGTGGGGTAGAATTGGTGAGCTGCTGGCACAACGTTTTCCTGAGACATGTTACTGTAACTTTCACCTGTCACAGCTCCGTCAAAGAAGAATATCCTTACAAGTCTCCTGTCAGGCATAGTGCACCACACTCTTAACACAGGAAGATTATCTGCTTGCTCTACCACAATGTGGGGATTTCATCGGCCCAGTACACACAGTTGTGGCGATTGACAGTTCCATTCTGTTTAAAGGTTGCCCTATAGGACCAAACAATCACGTCAGTAAAATGTTTATTGTCATTGCACATGTTCACAACCCACTTACAAAATTCGACACGCCTAACTGAGTCGCCTTCATTCATAGTGTGAAGTAACGGGGGAACGTAGGGCTTCCGCTTTACTTGCTTTGAAATGCGATGGACACTTTATTTACTGGCGCCTGGCTCACGCGCAGCTTCCTGGATGAACAGGTTAATGTGTGCAACACAGCCCCCACACTTTCATCAAACGTTGTCGTTCTGTTTCTGCCGCGTCGTACTTTCTTCACATCACACACAGTTTCCTCCCTCTCAAACCCGTCCCGTAATAGTGTCATTGTTACGCGTGGCAGCGGCGCAGTATTGTAATCTGCCCTCCATCGTCTCTGCACCTCAGCCATGTTATTACCTATCCAATAACACTTTAAAATCCGCTTACGTTGCTCGAAAGAAAGCCTGGTCACATCCGCCATTTCCTCTACAACTGTAGCGCTGCCACTCGATTCTGCAAATGTGATTGAAGGAGTAAAATGGCTACACGCGCACGCAATCACTCAACGTTTTACTTGTAGCAACAAATTCACTTAGTACCATCAGACTGCCTTAGATAGTTTTCCTGTTATTAACGTATAAAGAGTTTAAGCATTAATTTCGGAAATCCGATAATTGCAGTAAATATGCAGTGGTTGTTTTATTTTGAAAAGTTGAGTTCAGAATACTTACTATACCGTGAAAAGTTTATATAGTCCATTCACGGTAACTTCCAACTTTTCTGAATACCTGCCCCATGCAAACAAAGCTAAACCAAGTCTAGAAAGTTACACAAATTCACCACATTCGTGCGCATTCTTCATAATAACATTTTGCATAGGAACTATTTCCTACTAGGTATTACCAACACACCTATTTTCTCCCTTTTTTTAAGAGGTATTAATTATAAATTAAATACTGTAATTTCTAAATAAAATATATCTAAAATTTTTAATTAACCAAATATACGGTATTTTTATTTTAGCACAAGTATTAAACGCTTGTGGTACATAACTTGTATGGGAAACAAACAATTACGTCATACATGGGGTGACTTTTCAAAGGTTTGATTCAAAACTGTGAAAAACTGTACGCATTTGATATAAACTTTGACCGGTGGACTTAATAATAAAAAAGACGACAAATAAGCTAATAATTATACGTCTTAGTAAGTCTTACTAAGAGTGCATTGTTTGAAGTAGTAGCAACTCAAATGAGTTTTAATTTTGCTGCATTCATATTATCGTAAAAAATTTGTATTTGTAAGGTATTCGTGGTGGCAATTTATCGACGTATAACCAAAACAGTGTTCATAAATACACGTGGAGGAAAGATACATATCGTTTAGGAATAAGAAAGTAAGCATTACTTTTGAAAGTGTTCCGTTAATCACGGAAAAAGTTACTGTCCACCAAGAAAATAATTTTAATCACCTCTTTCCAATATACGTAGACCAGTTTCTTACGGACGTTTAATAGTCAGATTTCATCTGCCAAAACCTGTTGTTTTCGCAGTTCCTTAAAGTACAGTTTTTTTAGTTTAATAATTTTTCTATGCTTGTATGTAAAATTTACAATTTCAATGTGTTTTTTTTTTTTTTGGTGACACGAATGTTAAAAAACATTCATTTTTCCTGCATACATTATTTTCAAGTATTATTTTTCAAAACAATTCTGTGCACATTGTAAATACATATATACACACAATACACAGACTTAAAGAACGCTAAAATAAATTCTCAGATTTGTAAAATAAAAAAACATTTTGTTTATTTAGTTTTGTGGTGACAATCATAATGATATGCAAATAAATATTAAGCAAGACCGCTGAGGTTTCTGGGAAGGAGGTTAACCATGTGAGTGGCGTTGAATGTTGTATTGAGGCCGTGTTTCAATTCGCCCATAGGGCGCTCTCTCGTGCACTTGCTCTCGCATCTATGCCACAGAGAACGAACGCTCTCTGGCTGTCGCAGTCGCTACAAAAGTCTGCGAAAGAACTGTAAAACGGCGCTGTATACTTGCTGCGCCCTCTCGTTATCTCTTGTAGCTGCCATATTAATTTACAACATTGGATTGAGGTTACTGGAGATAGAGGATACGTTTAATTTTGCTAAGGCATTTTATTTGAACACAAGTAATTATAAACTAGAGTTTACACTAATTGGTAATTATCTGTAAAGGTCTTTGCCATAAACAGTGGCTATAATACACGCAAACAGCATTTTGCGATGATTTAATTTCACCTAGAAAATCTTCCACGTGTCCTCATAGTATGTTTAGTTATTTTACCACGAAAAGTATGTAGTATCCCATATCTAGAGAGCTAGAGCGCAGAAAGCAGAAAGAAAGTCCTCTCGCTGGGTAATGTGAAAGAGCGTTCTCTAGTGTGTATGAGACTCGGCCTAAAGTCCAAAAGCCAAGTGCATGCATTTAGACAACGGCTGCGGAAGCATGCAAATATAGTACCTTTAAAATTCCTTTGTTTCATATGTGAGATTGGATTAAAGAATTTTATGAAACACGAAAGCAGTTAATATGAAAGTTTGACATACAATTATCTAACAAGTAAACCAAGGACAAGTTTTTATTTGTAGCATTTCATGTTACTCAAATTATCTACATTTAATTGTAAATTTAATTACAAAATCATATAGTTATGATTGTTTAACTATCCAACTTCTTTGGCCCCTTAAAGGAGCCGCGTCGTTAGAATAATTATACGTTTACACGACATAGACGAGCGGAAGCTTTAAAGGAGTCAGAAATCACGTGCTCGTTCCTCATTGCCTCTATGTGCATGATACTGAACTGGTGTTTAGATAATCACCGTCAACAACGCGTCATTATGAAACTTTCATACGTAACCATATTATTTTACGGTGTAAAAAAAATAGAACTGCCTTCGCGTCCTATACAATTTAAGATTATGCTTTAATAATTCCCCTACCCAAAAAAAGAAAATACACTTTAGAGCAAAATTGAGAAATTAGGATTTGAAAATAAGCAAATAGCCATTCTCAAACGTTAGTAGTAAGCAGACACAATTAAAAAATATAGAGCATTTATTTAATTAAAAGTGTTTACATAAATTTTCCACACAGTTACATAGTACAAGTAGATTACACAGCAGTTACTGAGCTGTAAGTTGTGAACGTAATAATTTAAAGCACTTCAANAAGCAAATAGCCATTCTCAAACGTTAGTAGTAAGCAGACACAATTAAAAAATATAGAGCATTTATTTAATTAAAAGTTTTTACATAAATTTTCCACACTGTTACATAGTATACAAGTAGATTACACAGCAGTTACTGAGCTGTAAGTTGTGAACGTAATAATTTAAAGCACTTCACAACTAACTCGAAAGTTGTTAATCTGACTGAATGTAAACATTTGTATGAATCGCTGGCTTTCCGCACGTATTTATGAGATCGAATTCTGTGTACGTTTGTCATTAGTTTGTTATGTATATGGGGTAGGTTTATTTACCTTTGCAAAGTGCAACAATCGCAAAAAAGGAAGCATTAAGCTCAAATAAACACACTACTATGCTCAACCTCTTTTTATTATCTTAGCTAACAAATGTCGCCTACTGTAGGATGAAAGATGACCAAATTTATGCTCAGTGCTGTACTGTGATAGGCAGGGTCGTTTTACTCTCAGGAATATTTGAAATATCCGTAGCGCTATGCGAAGCTGAGGGATGATAAAAGCAAATTTTATAATTGAAAAAGTACGTTAAGGTTTCGTTGACGTGTCGCATGGGTATGCACAAAGAGATTATATATGACAGTCCTCCTGACTGCAGTACTCTCCGAATGAATGATATTGTTGTCATAGCTATTTTGTTTGTGCACAGAATACGTGATATTTTCAACATTTGAATTATCTACCAATGAAATTAACCCTACCTGTTCTGAGAGCTGGATGACTGTATTTCTGTGCCAGGCCGCCATTCTATGAAGGTCATTTATTACATTTATCTTTGAATTGCATGTTTCGTTTATGTAATTCACGCTTGTCTTGTGCTCCTAATTTTTGTTGTACCTGAGTTATTTGTGTTTTGTATTAATCACCATCTTTACTAGTCACGGCCTGGAGTGGTTGGTCTGCGTATTAAGCCTTATGACCACATAAAAAAGATTAATAAATTATGGTACTTATTGGGTATAAATTAACTGAGCGATGAGGCGTTCCGTGTCGGAACTATTGCAATTTCGAGTATGAGCAGCCTGCAAGTCCCAGAACATTTTGGCAGTTATTTCCTTCCATCCACAACAGACGTCGCGAATTCTACGGACTCTGTGTCAAGCGCGAGATATTTTTATTTTGACTAGGCCGGTACGGAACCCTGGACATAGTGGGCGGGTGTTTACCTGCGACGCTGGCGGCGACGGCAAACAGGAACNACTAGGCCGGTACGGAACCCTGGACATAGTGGGCGGGTGTTTACCTGCGACGCTGGCGGCGACGGCAAACAGGAACCAGAGCGACATGTGGATGGCGGGCATGGCACGCACAGCTCCCACGGGGATTGGTTCGGCCACCACACCTGTGGTCGCGACAAGACAACAAGCGCACGCGCGTCTGGCGAATACGAGAGAGCGGGAGAGATAGAGAGGCTCCGGAGATGTGCACAGCAACGCACGCGAAGCCGTCTGGTGCGAAACTGCCGCCGGCCACGGCACCTGGTTCCCTG
>NQII01006912.1:0-71757 GCA_002778355.1 Clitarchus hookeri | reverse complement strand
CAACCCGTCGCGTCCGTCCGTCCTTCATCCTTCCGTCATTCACGTAACCAACAGCCAATCAGAGGTGTCCAATAATTATATCCGTCCGTCCGTCCGTCCATCCGTCAAAACCTTGGCGAGCGCTGACTTTTGACGGACGGATGGAACTACAGCCTTCTAAACTTGCACTTTTTATTATCCATTCACCCCAAGTTATTTAGAATACTGTGTACTGTGTGCAGTGCAGGGTTTTGTTTTGACCGTATTTTGTTTTCAAATGCTTGTTTATGTAGCTGTAAAATGAATTACGTTAAATTTTTCCTAAATATTTCTTGATAATTACGTTTGCAAAAATAAGTTCCTTCTTCGCAAAAGTAAAAGTAATAAAAGCATGCTTTATATGTTATTACATTTTTTTTTTTAACATCAATTAATTTTCGTTATGCACGTGTATGCGCATTTTGGGTACTAACAAGCACAATACCGCCAAAAATATTCACTTTTTATGGAGAACTTTTTTCTATTTGTAAACAGTTTTGTTTGCATAAGCTTGCAGCAATGAATTGACGAACGTACGAAGACTGGTTGTAAATCGCTCGGCTGGGAGACGGACGGACGGATGAATGACGGACGTACGCGACGGGCTATTGTAAATCCTACTGTATAGGCTACGCCTTTCATAACTACGTCACACTTCAAAATCAAACTTTTGAAAAATAAATCTTTGTATTTGTTTTCTGCTTCTGTTGAGACAGCAATGTCATAATTTTTTTTGTAATATTGTACTTTTACTTATAATTTGTATATAAAAATTATAATATTACATTTATAAATAATACGAATAAAAAAAACAGGGAGAAAATAGTCTTGTTGGTGATGCCTAGTAAGAAATAGTTCTTAGCCAAAATAATGTTAAACTGAGTTCTCACAAATGTAGTGCGTTGTCTCTTTGCTGTAATTTTCCAGACACTTGTAAAGCGGAGGAATATCCTGAAAGTAGAACTTTAGCAGGGCTTCAGAAAAGTTAAAATAAAACGTGTTTTTTTTTTTGTCTTCTGCGCATGTGCCTAACATGGAATCATCACCCGACCATCGCCAGTACAACTGACAAAGTCACATTCTCGCCAGTAATAACCGTGTTCGTTTACATTTGAATTTCTAACAGCGCACCCCATGAATAAGGTACTTGGATCAAGTTGAGTATAAAGTAGCTGTATGAAAACTATTTTAGAGTAGGAATACAAACATCTCAAAATGCTTACTTACATTAACAGTATTCTAACCTGAAATCCTATTCGCGTCGTTTTTGATAGTTCTATTTGCAGAAAAACACACCGATATCGGAACACGGAAAATAGCTACTGCGCCGCTCGCATGCGCACTGCATCCCACTCAGACCACTCTCATCCCCGTACGATGGCTTGGTTCCCGGTGGCACTGAAAACGAATTTTTTGCAAGTGGGATACGCGTTGGACGATGCCGTCGGCCGGTAGGTTTTCTCAGAATGCTTCCCTTTCCCCACCAACGCATTCTGCCACTGCTCTTTATTCGTCTCACTTCACCATCTACACTTAAGACACTTGTAAAGCGCCTAACACATTTCTTTCCTTCTATGTTCAGAGTAGCCTAAATAGCTCATTCGCGGTTACTTTGCACTTTTATGAAGTCCTGCTAAAGTTCTACCTTCACGTACCGATAACTTGTCCTTCAGTTACATTTAAACAAAATCATTGCCATGTGATTTCTTTATTACTAAAGTTCTGCTNTAAAGTTCTACCTTCACGTACCGATTACGTTTCCTTCCGTTACATGTAAACAAAATCATTGACATATGATTTCTTTATTTCAACTGTCAGATGCTTTCTTTACGTTCTTCCGCTGTCCAAGCAATGCTTACATATTTCAAAAGTGTAACATATAAATGTTTAAAACTTTCGTCCATATTGAAGTCTTCTTTTTGACTTGAAACAGTGTGCGAGTATGTTTGTACGATGGTTCTTAAGCAGATTTTTTTTTNATATTGAAGTCTTCTTTTTGACTTGAAACAGTGTGCGAGTATGTTTGTACGATGGTTCTTAAGCAGATTTTTTTTTTAACATAGTAGGCATATTATACGTTAATATTTTTCCGTGAATTTTTTTAACCCTGTTCAAACTGTGGNTTTTTTTTTTAACATAGTAGGCATATTATACGTTAATATTTTTCCGTGAATTTTTTTAACCCTGTTCAAACTGTGGATGAAACAACTGCATGCAAAGTAGTTAATCTCTGGTTAATGATGCGATATTAATTATTTTGAAGGAAGGACAGCGTCAGTCGAAAGAAATATTAAAACAAATAAGCAACCAGTCGAACGAAAAAGCGAAGGAACTCAAGAACACGATGTTTGTGACAATTTCATTCATCACGCATAGTCGCATATAACAACAGCGATGACAAACTTGAAAGATCGTGAAGGATATATTCTGTATGTACAATTAAACCGTAAATGTTATTCTACTCACTATATCGCTGTTATTAGATTTTTTTCGTGTCTGACTAGGCTTTGGCATTTGGAACAATTTATTGGGTCTGTGAGGAATATTGATTCACAGAAATGTCCAAAGCACTTTACGTGTATTTCGAACAGATAGAGAAATGTTACGAAGTTGTGCTAAAAACTTAGTGGACTTTAAATAATTACGCTTTCAATGAAAGTCGTTTCCAGTCAANAAATGTTACGAAGTTGTGCTAAAAACTTAGTGGACTTTAAATAATTACGCTTTCAATGAAAGTCGTTTCCAGTCAAAAATAGACAAACTCTGTACGTCCAGGGGCCACGTTAACTGAGCGGTTGGCCTGCTCGCCTCCCACCAAGGCGAACCGAATTCAATCTCCGGCCGCGTAACCGAATTTTTGCTTTTGGGAATCCTGCCTGGTGATGCCGCTAGTCGGCATGTTNAAATGTTACGAAGTTGTGCTAAAAACTTAGTGGACTTTAAATAATTACGCTTTCAATGAAAGTCGTTTCCAGTCAATAATAGACAAACTCTGTACGTCCAGGGGCCACGTTAACTGAGCGGTTGGCCTGCTCGCCTCCCACCAAGGCGAACCAAATTCAATCTCCGGCCGCGTAACCGAATTTTTGCTTTTGGGAATCCTGCCTGGTGATGCCGCTAGTCGGCATGTTTTCTCGGATATCTCCCGTTTTCCCCGTCCTTTCATTCCGGCTCCGCTCCATTCTAACCTCAATCACTCTCATCGGCTCTCAAGACCTCGCTGTTAAGAGCCGCCCAAATCTCTTCACTCACTCCGTACGTCCAGTACCCGCTGGCTCTCACTGCACCAACACGCAGGCTACGGAGCTCAGCGAAGAGCGGTAATTTCTTAAGAAGGTCACTCGTCCAACCAGCGTAACGTATAATTAAATATATATATTTACGCCTGCAGTAGAAACACAAATTTATGAAAACTTTGTAACTTACCAGGGTTGATTAAGCACACAGCGTGTATGCCCCTACAGATTTTGTTCTGTAGTTTTATGTATTTTTTAAAGAAAGAAAAATAAACACTCTGTTTAGCAACACGCCATGCCTCCAATATTGCCAACTGCAACGTTGTAACTGTCCCACTATCACATCTGAATACAAATGTTTATTAAGTCTATTAACATTAGAATCACGTTTTAAATACGTATAGAGAATTAAAACAACCATTATTTATGACACGATATTGTCCAACACTGATAAACTTTGGATATATTTTCACTGGATTTTCATTTATTTGATTTCATTTTCACTATTTCAGGTTTCAAGTGTAGCTTTTAAAATTATTTGAAGGGAAAACAATGCCTCGGNTATTTGATTTCATTTTCACTATTTCAGGTTTCAAGTGTAGCTTTTAAAATTATTTGAAGGGAAAACAATGCCTCGGTTGCTCTATAACATACAAGCGCCAGTGGGAATGCCCAAGCAAAATAAGAGCAACTGCTATTACTTTCCTTCATTGATTTATTTCGATGTCCTTGGCATGTCTTCTGCAATACGATATTCGTGAACTCCGTCATAGCTTTTCTTCCATCCACAGTAGTACGTGCAACTTTCATATTTTTCAACAAAACGTACATTTAATATTTCCCCGCAACAGAGGTAAATAAAGTTGCCCTTTACATTGATATGTCGACTATAACCTGTTGAATAATAGGAGCGCAGAACATATATTTCTCAAAGCTATAATATTTATTATTCGTGCGACAACTCAAATAACCGTAATCACAGCCATATACACTGAAGAGCCAGAAAAACAACTGGTACACCTGCCTAATGTCGTGTATATCCCCCCTGCCCCCTCAGAAGTGCCACAAGACGACGTAGCATGGACTCGACTAATGTCTGAAGATATGCCGGAGGTAATTCATACCATGAATCCTGCAGGGCAGTGCACAAATCCATAGGAGTGCGAGGCGGTGGAGATCGCTTCTGAACAGCACGTTACAAGGCATCCCAGATATGCTCAATAATGTTCATGTCTGGCTATTTAAGTGGCAAATTGAAGTGTCTAAAGTTATAAGAGTGTTCCTGGAGCCACTCGGTAGCAACTCTCGAAGTGTGGGGTGTCGCATTGTCCCGCTGGAATTGTCCACGTCCGTCGGAATGCACAATGGACATGAATGGGTGCAGGTGATCGGGCAGAATTCTCACGTATCTGTCACCTGTTAGAGTCGCATCTGGACGTATCAGGGTTCCCATTTCACGCCAACTGCACACGCCTCATACCATCACAGAGCCTCCGCCAGCTTGAACAGTCCCCTGTTGACATGTAGAGTCCATGGATTCATGAGGATGTCTCCATACGCGTACATGACCATCCGCCCGATACNAGTCCCCTGTTGACATGTAGAGTCCATGGATTCATGAGGATGTCTCCATACGCGTACATGACCATCCGCCCGATACAATTGGAAACGAGACTCGTCAGACCAGGCAACGTGTTTCCAGTTATCAACAGTCCAATGGTGGTGATGGCGGGCCCAGGCGAGGCGTAAAGTTTTGTGTCGTGCAGTCAACAGCGGTACACGAGTGGGCCTTTGGCTCCGAAAGCCCATATCAATAATGGTCCGTTGTATAGTTCGCACGCTGGCACTTGTTGATGCCCCAGAATTGAAATTTGCGCCAATTTGAGAAAGGGTTGCACGTCTGTTATGTTTAATGATTCTCGTCAGTCATCGTTTATCCCGTTCGTTCACGATCTTTTTATGGCCGCAGCGATGTCAAAGAATTTATGTTTTACCAGATTCCTGATATTCACGGTACACTCGTGAAATGGTTGTACGCGAAAATCCATATTTTATCGCTACCTTGGAGATGCTATGTCCCATCTCTCGTGCGCCGACTATAACACCACGTTCAAACTCACTTAAATCTTGATAACCTGCTATTGTAGCAGTAGTAACCAATCTAGCAACTTTGCCAGACGCTTGTTGTCTTATATAGGCGCTGCCGACCGCATCTCTTTACTCTGATTGGTTCCATACGTCTGTTATTTGCATACGAACGCCTATACCAGTTTTCACGATAAAAAAAAAGAACAATACCTTGCTGCCACAGACTAAAATGTCTGAGACGTCTGGGTGTTTTCATTTCAAAACATATTTCACATCCAATTGGAATGAAAACATTTTAGAGATAGTCCATTAAGCTGGGTAACTTATCACAAGTATTATTATTGTCGTTAAATTTCTCTAATGCTTTTAGTTGTGATATAATTATTTTTCATTATTTATTGTAGCTCATTTTCACGCAGATTTTGGGCACATGCAAAACAAATTGAATAATATGAACTTTGGGAATAAATGAATGTCTGTTTCCGTGATTAGAAATATTTATGAAATTATTTGATTGTACACAAGCATTGATAGGCTTTTTCATCATTTGTTGTGAAACACTCATCTATGGTGGGGCAAAGAATGCATTACATGATTATTTTTAACTGCAAAAGATTAATCAAAATATTGCAATGCTTGTATAGAGTTAATGAGAGCCGGCACAAAACNTGATTATTTTTAACTGCAAAAGATTAATCAAAATATTGCAATGCTTGTATAGAGTTAATGAGAGCCGGCACAAAACGACGAGATACTGCAATACAGCATTGCCAAAATATTAAAATAAACGAGAATTGGATCAAAAACAAATTCGTAATTCTCTTATTTGCATCAAATCGCTAAACTCCATCAAACTGCCACNAAACGAGAATTGGATCAAAAACAAATTCGTAATTCTCTTATTTGCATCAAATCGCTAAACTCCATCAAACTGCCACACATATGTTAATCGAGCTGTTGTTTTTACAGCACAGCCCAGTTAACGAGAACCAAAAGCAGGCATCTTCAAGTAGGCCTATACCAAGTGTTTCAGGGGAAAATTAACATACGTTAAGAGGTGATAGTATGGGCCATTCTGAAGGGAAAACATCAATAAATATAGTGTCTACTAGCGATCCGGTCTGGCTTTGTTCAGATACAATTTAGTTTTACAGTGATACACTAATAAATAAATTGGGAAAAGACAATTAATTTATGTAAAAACATAATTATAAAATTATTCTATGGTTACCTAGGTTTTTAACTGATTACGGCAACCCAAAAGAAAGGAAATATTTTTTTTACCCGATAGACAAGAAGTAGGGTATTGTTTTTGGAGTGTATCTGTGCAACTATCACGTAGTTACCACATTTCTGCTTTCCAGCGTNAAGTAGGGTATTGTTTTTGGAGTGTATCTGTGCAACTATCACGTAGTTACCACATTTCTGCTTTCCAGCGTCGATGAATGAAAATCGAAACGTGTGTTTCATCAAGTTGTAGCATTAAAAATATGTGTACCTAGGTACTACTTTTTGTGCTTGACTGAGGGATCTTAATAGATCACCAAAGTTAAGCAACGTTCCCAGTGGCACACATTTGGATGGTTGACCGTTCAGTGGCATAACATCTGAGCGCTTCTGGGCTTCAGAGGGCACGTTAAATATTCTGTATCGGTTGTTATCGATTGATAGCAGTCGGTAAACCATTTCAGAGGTCCTTGGGCGGCCTGATAAACTCTGACACCAGAGGAAAAATATATTTCGATCACGTTCCCAGCCATTGCAGAATTATGTTTTGTTGTTATTCCACAGGAACCGTACAATTTAACGGGATAAAAAATATCCAATGTCCTATTCCAGGATCTAAAGTACCTACATACCAAGTTTTAATAAAATCCGTTCAGCCATTATGGAGCTGAGTGGTAACAAAAATATACACACACACACACACACAAATATTCACATTTATAATATTAGTAGGATTCGTAAACGTTTTCGAGATACATCTTGGAAGGGAACCACATTCACGCAGTGCGTCGAGGCCCTCGACAGCACTGTTCTATGGGNGGGCACGTTAAATATTCTGTATCGGTTGTTATCGATTGATAGCAGTCGGTAAACCATTTCAGAGGTCCTTGGGCGGCCTGATAAACTCTGACACCAGAGGAAAAATATATTTCGATCACGTTCCCAGCCATTGCAGAATTATGTTTTGTTGTTATTCCACAGGAACCGTACAATTTAACGGGATAAAAAATATCCAATGTCCTATTCCAGGATCTAAAGTACCTACATTCCAAGTTTTAATAAAATCCGTTCAGCCATTATGGAGCTGAGTGGTAACAAAAATACACACACACACACACACAAATATTCACATTTATAATATTAGTAGGATTCGTAAAGGTTTTCGAGATACATCTTGGAAGGGAACCACATTCACGCAGTGCGTCGAGGCCCTCGACAGCACTGTTCTATGGGNCGTTTTCGAGATACATCTTGGAAGGGAACCACATTCACGCAGTGCGTCGAGGCCCTCGACAGCACTGTTCTATGGGGTATTCTACGTTCAGGAAACCGTCGTTGGTATTTGCATACAACAGCCCCGAATTTCCACTGCAATGGCCATAGACGTACATCATGTCGGCATACTATACATGTGTAAGTACTCGTGGCACAGAATACAAACTCCACTAACCAAGTGCTCCAACCTAACTGCAACAATCCAGACTGGTACGGTCCAACACGCCATCCCTTTGCGCAAGCGGTGTGCGGAAATCAAGTGGCCAACATGGCAAACGCCGTGAGTGCCACATGGCTCTACCTCGGACAACATTGCGAATAGAGCATATGTTTATTGATGTTTTCCCCTCTGAATGGTCAATTCTATCACCTCTTAACGTATGTCCGTTCCCCCCTGAAACATCTTCTTGTAAATGCTTGAAGATGAATGTGGCATGTGCTGTGATATGGTTGCGTGTGATGACTACGGATAGTAAGTTGCAAAAAAAAAGGCACAAGTTCGCCACTCTGCTATGCGACTATGCATTGCTAATGGTTATAACTTTTGTTAAGCGTGATTGTAGCAAATACTGCTATATGAAAGGGACTTAATATCTGCCAATGATGTCGGTTACGATACTTCGGCTAAAATGTCATCAAACTACAAGAAATACCACAAAAACTGATTGTTTTATATATTATATACATTATATCTATTTATGTATATATGTATATATATATATCTGCGTGCATGTGATTCGTCGTAAAGAAGACTCATTTATTGATTTTCTAACTCAAACCTAGCCTATAACTTTAATTACATTCTCATTTCACAAATAACTATTTTAACGGTTATAAAATTGAGAACTCTTCAATGGCTCATTGATCCAGTAAGATATCACTACAGTCTTTGATATAAAATGCTACTTATATTGATGACTAAAAACTGTTTTCTGGATATTTTGAAATTCACATACATATACACCTATAAGATATTGGTATGTTATATCCTTTAAAAGGATTTTTTTCTAAATTCAACCTCTAAAAGGGCGAAAACAAGTAAAAATGTGTTTAGTAATCCTCTTCATTAGATCATTAACCCAAATATTTCGAAATTCAATCTCCAAGTGGATGAAAACAAAAATGTATTCTCGATGTTAAGAGCCTCCCAAACCTATCTATTTTTCTCTCTCTCTCTCTCTNAGTGGATGAAAACAAAAATGTATTCTCGATGTTAAGAGCCTCCCAAACCTATCTATTTTTCTCTCTCTCTCTCTCTCTTTCTCTCTCTCTTTCTCTCTCTCACACCCTCTGAATTGAATAGTGCACGTACTTTTGTNTTCTCTCTCTCTCTCTCTTTCTCTCTCTCTTTCTCTCTCTCACACCCTCTGAATTGAATAGTGCACGTACTTTTGTAGACGTTAGTGATGTTTCATGCAATCATTTACAACAGGATTATCTGCCTTGTGCTAATTTTGAAGTCACAATTCATTAACACATATAACCAAGTGTGGTCCCTTGGCGATGTACAATACATCGACAAACCGTCCTCATTATGCAACTCAACTGGACTCACACCTAGCACACGCCTCTTTGCACGTTTAAAGTACAGTGAGAGATTTTCGTTTTTCACTCACGTATAGTCCAGCAACACGTCTTGGGTATTGTGTGTTGCCCACCTGTTACATCACTCACCCTCTGTTTGAAATTTCCACACGGATTTCTCTAAAACGGTTCATCGGAAGTGTTCCAACAAGGCGACAACTTTTCTATTAATTTAGGCATGCTGATTCATAAATTATCTTGGCAAATAGTGTATGGATCACTGTTGCAATATTTCATTCAACGTTGGGGGGCAACTCCAATTTACTTACTGAAGGGGGATAATATTATCAACTGTTTTTTCAGAGGTACAAGATCTCCATTACACAATTAACTAAACCATCCCTAGCATACGAGATTTAGTGGGCCACAATGATACACATACGCTATTTTTTAAACAAATGTTTGCCTTCTTAGTAAAACTACACTAACCCGTCTTGCATTTATCTCACAAAGTTAACGGTATGTCAAATAACTCTACTTAGAAAAAAAATTCTATTGAATATCCTATTGCATAACTGGTTTCATTCCACGATTTTACCACTATTTCATATTATTTCTCTGAAAAAAAAATATTACCAGGTGACACATTTTCTTCCGTAGCAATTGACTTTTATTTCGTTGACAAAAGATAAAAAACTTGCAATTTATGTAGTCGTAAAGATAACAACCGGTATCATTTTTAAATCTGACAAGGTACATGAGAAGCTGGAAAACGTGTTTGGGACATTGTCAGCACTGGGGAGTTGGGGCAGTGTAAGCACTAATAAGAGCAACTTTAATACACTGTCACCAAATTCAAAACTCGTTTACACATTAAAGATGTAGTGGAACTGAAAATTATCAGAACTCGTGCCAAGAATTTATAATCATCTAATGGCAGCACATGCATCCCAATGTTAAAAACAACAGTTTTAAAATCTCAAAAAACTGCACTTTAAAATTATCACTTTTTCAAAAATGATGCAATAATTTTGCAGTATATTCTTTTATTCCCGAAAAAATGGCCTCACTTTGTCAAGTAGGCTTTGGAAGTTTATGTTTTGTTGCAACTCAAATTCAGGACAAGAGTAATTATTATCTAACAATTCAAAACGTCCATACTGTACACAACATTTGGTCATGTTATGCTTTCAAGCTAAACATCAAAATTTTATTGTATTTTAATAGTGAAATTCATTCGCCATTTTCTCACACGTGGTGCTGATCTTCAGATGTTTCTCGAGTCGTAAGTTATCAAGTGTTAATAATTATCTCCTACAAAGTTGGATTTTTGTGCGTATGCTATTTTAAAAAAAGTCTGCTGTGTAATGTTCTGTTTGCAAGCAGCTAGTTCTACCAAATTATTTNTTGTGCGTATGCTATTTTAAAAAAAGTCTGCTGTGTAATGTTCTGTTTGCAAGCAGCTAGTTCTACCAAATTATTTTAAAAAAAACAATTGCGTTTACACTTTTTCCTTCAGAAGACTTAAGAATATGCAGGATAAGCGAGATTCATTATTTGATATGCAATGGAAATAAGTGAATTTCAAATGCAAACCCGAATTAGAACATAAATAGTGCTAAGAACTATAGAAAAAAGTTTTTTTTTAAACTTGAGAATCACTTTTCAGTTTTTCCTCAACTCACTTAGCAGCATCAAGCAATTAATAATTAATATGCTGGCAGTTTTGAAATTCTGTGAATTTGTATATTGTATTTTTTTTAATTAAACAAACAGGTGTTAGCGTTATTAACAATTAGACTACAAGTAAACATTTTACATTGTCTCATTTACATTTAATGTTTTTTTTTTCAATGTGTAGTAGCCGCAAAACTACTTAACTACAAATACTGAAAAAGAATTCAACTAATTATAGAAATACATTTCATTGCAGAAATTAAGTTACAGTTTCAGTTTGAGATTTCTGAACATACTTCACAACACGTGTTTAGTTGTCACAACCAATGAACTGCAGGCTTCAAGTTCGGCTGTAGCAATACGGACAGATGCGAAAGATTAAAATGTATAAATTCTAGAAAACATTTCTGTCAACTATATGTTATATACTCATGAATTATTAGGTATAAATGCATGTTTAGTATGAATGTTCGTAAACTGAAAACAGTTATGGCCAACTATTACTTACCTTAATTTTCTGCAGTGTGGATGGTGAATTTTACTGGGTGAGGCAAGTGTAATATGAAATCGGAAGTATCTCGTAAATTGCCGTAGCGAAATATGCCTACTTTGTCTTACTTGTGATTCGTGGGTTTAATATTAATGTATGCTGCTGTGTAAACATTTAACTGATAATTAGCAACATTAATTTAACTGTATGCAGAGACCAGATTAGAGAAAATTAATGGCAGAAAACCGGAATCAGAAAATTCGCAGCTGCCACACTTCTATACGGCTGAAATAGTTTTGAATTTATATACTTCGTAACAAGGGAATCACAAGTGTTTATGCATTAAGAAGAGTATAGACATTAGTGTTTCTTCTTCATTTCATATGCATACAAAATTGAGCTCTTACAAATAATATTGCATTGTATATAAAAAAAACGTTATTTTTCAGTCAATAATACTTTGTATTTAAAACATTGATTGAATAAAATATTCCGTCGAAATGAATGAAAATGTGACCAGTGCTAGAGCACGAGAGCACGGCCACACGCACCGCCACTGTTTATAATACATACTCATGATACTGTTATCAAAATACAGTATGTGTGCAAATGATAAGGCCACTCGAAAACTACATTTTAACATTAATTTTAAGTTAGGTGATAACGTTACCTCATTAATTTATAATTGTATCTTTGACTACCTTTTTATATTTCTAAAAACAGAAATACCTTAAGAACTAATATGCTTACTATGCAACTATATCTTTTGAAGGCATGAATTCAGCAATAATAATTTTATAACATTATACAGTTGTTATTAGGAATCACTACTTTTGTGAAGGAAACACATCTGAGAGTCATGAAATCTATATATTTAGCTTTTGCCAGGTGCCTTGTTGAGATTCTGGCGGGCTTTGTAATACTTCCTATGGAAACAGTACATGGTATATTTATCATATAAGGACGTAGTAACATAATAACAGCCAATTGAAAGTCGTTAAATTATAGGTGGAAATCGCTGATTGGTTTAACCATTTCAATACAATTACAGTTAGTTGAGCATGTGTGTTTGTGGATTGCCGTATGTGCTGGTTGAAGTGTTAAATCTGATTATTATGTGTAAATACGAGCATTTGTGAAGTTTGAATTGTTCCAATAGAAGGCGAATGTCTCCTATATGTATGTAATCAGAAATACAGTCTGCTACCATTA
The DNA here is from genome assembly GCA_002778355.1 of Clitarchus hookeri. NCBI lineage: Eukaryota > Metazoa > Arthropoda > Insecta > Phasmatodea > Phasmatidae > Clitarchus > Clitarchus hookeri. Next base: position 59,010 of record NQII01006912.1, on the reverse strand, counting down.
AGGATGACTGACTTCATTGATTTTCAGTTAATCAGTTACTGGAATATATATTGTCGTATATAACGTGGAAATTGTATTCAGTGACATATTGCATATTAGTATGGAAATTGCAAATCTTGCATACTGTCTGCATATGCCCATGTAAAATGCAAAAGACCTACTGAAACTAAACCTAATTTCAAAATAGGTTAATCGCAGGGAATGGGTGTGCCGACGGCGCTATCACGAGTCGGAATAAGGGCAATAAGGACTCTCAGGATTACAACTTACTCCGACACGATTGAATTACCGTTGTTAATTCCTGTTAGTCCTCACTGTACTTTTTCCTAAGTGTAGTAGTGCATAGGCACACACATGCCCTGTGATTCACCTATTGTGAAGTAATGTTAAGTTAGGTCCTCTTGCATTTAACATGTTCTACCCCACAATTTCTCTGATCTTCATTGCGCTTCCCACTATCATATTTCATAGTGTGTACTTAAATATAATGACCCCCCTCCCCTCTTGAAATTAATGTTCAGTATGATTAGTAATGTTGGTACGTACTATGTTCCGAGATCTTTTTTTCCCGTTTTTCCGAAAAGCCAAAATGTTTAAATTTTATTTGAGTATTTTTTAAACGTAGGTAAATATAAACTTAAAGAGAGTGTTTACATAATTAACAGAATTATCGCTGACAACATAACACATGACACAGGAATTTTTGAGGGAAGTAACCTGCCAGTAAAATATTACGAAAATTCCCATAAAATATACATGTTTTTGCTAACGTAGCAAGGATTTTTGTGCTGTATCTGTGCGAGTGTACTCTTTGTGTGCTCAGGATGCTCTATCAATGTGGGGAACAACAAATAAAAATATTAAAAAATTGCCTACCCATAAATAGATTAGCTAGACCTTAAATAAACATTTGTGATCACCTTACTTGTATTGTGACACGGACTTAACCCTAGGCTATTTACTATACAATAATTTGGAGTACTTTGTACCACTTCAGGAAACTTTGTAACAACTATAGGCTGCATCTTTATTTAAAACGTTTACGTTGATGTTTAATTTCCTGATTAATAGTTTTATTGATAAATAACACAGTAAATTTTTGTGGGCGAGGTTCAAAGATACCCATGTTGGTGCACCCCAAATTATTGCGTGACAGGTTATGTTTTCCTGTGCTATTTAGTATTTACCTTAAGCAGATATGTTGAAAACGCTGGACGCAGTGTCCCATCTCTTATTATGATACAACTCGGAGAAGTTCTGTCACGAAATGCTCCACTGTGTATAANTATCACTTTTTCAAAAATGATGCAATAATTTTGCAGTATATTCTTTTATTCCCGAAAAAATGGCCTCACTTTGTCAAGTAGGCTTTGGAAGTTTATGTTTTGTTGCAACTCAAATTCAGGACAAGAGTTATTATTATCTAACAATTCAAAACGTCCATACTGTACACAACATTTGGTCATGTTATGCTTTCAAGCTAAACATCAAAATTTTATTGTATTTTAATAGTGAAATTCATTCGCCATTTTCTCACACGTGGTGCTGATCTTCAGATGTTTCTCGAGTCGTAAGTTATCAAGTGTTAATAATTATCTCCTACAAAGTTGGATTTTTGTGCGTATGCTATTTTAAAAAAAGTCTGCTGTGTAATGTTCTGTTTGCAAGCAGCTAGTTCTACCAAATTATTTAAAAAAAAAACAATTGCGTTTACACTTTTTTCTTCAGAAGACTTAAGAATATGCAGGATAAGCGAGATTCATTATTTGATATGCAATGGAAATAAGTGAATTTCAAATGCAAACCCGAATTAGAACATAAATAGTGCTAAGAACTATAGAAAAAAGTTTTTTTTAAAACTTGAGAATCACTTTTCAGTTTTTCCTCAACTCACTTAGCAGCATCAAGCAATTAATAATTAATATGCTGGCAGTTTTGAAATTCTGTGAATTTGTATATTGTATTTTTTTTAATTAAACGAACAGGTGTTAGCGTTATTAACAATTAGACTACAAGTAAACATTTTACATTGTCTCATTTACATTTAATGTTTTTTTTTTCAATGTGTAGTAGCCGAAAAACTACTTAACTACAAATACTGAAAAAGAATTCAACTAATTATAGAAATACATTTCATTGCAGAACTTAAGTTACAGTTTCAGTTTGAGATTTCTGAACATACTTCGCAACACGTGTTTAGTTGTCACAACCAATGAACTGCAGGCTTCAAGTTCGGCTGTAGCAATATGGACAGATGCGAAAGATTAAAATGTATAAATTCTAGAAAACATTTCTGTCAACTATATGTTATATACTCATGAATTATTAGGTATAAATGCATGTTTAGTATGAATGTTCGTAAACTGAAAACAGTTATGGCCAACTATTACTTACCTTAATTTTCTGCAGTGTGGATGGTGAATTTTATTGGGTGAGGCAAGTGTAATATGAAATGGAAAGTATCTCGTAAATTGCCGTAGCGAAATATGCCTACTCTGTCTTACTTGTGATTCGTGGGTTTAATATTAATGTATGCTGCTGTGTAAACATTTAACTGATAATTAGCAACATTATTTTAACTGTATGCAGATACAAGATTAGAGAAAATTAATGGCAGAAAACCGGAATCAGAAAATTCGTAGCTGCCACTCTTCTATACGGCTGAAATATTTTTGAATTTATATACTTCGTAACAAGGGAATCACAAGTGGTTATGCATTAAGAGGAGTATATACATTAGTGTTTCTTCTTCATTTCACATGCATATGGTCCATACGGTATAATAAGGCAACTTTCTGACAAACAAAGTGCCATTTACAAAATCCTGTATCAGCTGATGCACGAACGAACAAAAGTTAAAATTACGTTGGCTATGCTGAGTGCAGTGCCGATGCACATCAGAAAAGCAGAAAATACGCGGATAAGAAAAAGTTCTTAGGTATATCAATACATTTTATTTTACAAGGTCACAAAACAATGGTTGTTAGTGTTAAAAACTAAACCTCGTGATAATGTAGTTATGTATAGGTGTTCAAAATGAAATGTACAATAGAACGATACGACGTAGAAAAGTTTTCTGAAGTTGTGCTAACTTCTGAAAGGTTTTTTCACGTCGTATCATCCCTTTTTAACCTCGCTTTCAACACGTCCTTGATATTAATTCCTAAAGCATACAGAAATATTGCATAATATTGTTGAATTATTTTTTCTAATAATTTGACGAAACGACACGAATTCGAACTACATTTCCAGCCCATAATATAAGAACAAAATCCACTTTTAAAAAGGCGCTATCTGTTATCCAAAAACAGTGGCTGAAACTTTGCCATGACGTGCTGTACGCGCCATCTGTTGGATATTATGCGAGGTATTACCAGCCAGAAATTAACCGCTTTCCTTCGCGATATATAACGAATTTACAAACAGATACTAATAGTTATATTTTTTCCATGAGCTCTGCATATTTTTTAAAGTAACATATATTTAATGTACAATGATTTGGAGTGCAAGTAATTTACATTTGGCCGGTAATCATTCGTCTACGTAAATAATACGCCATATTGTTCTCTGGAAACCCATTTCCTTGTTTCCGTAGAAAGTGAGACACGTGTGAATAGTTTTTAAGCTATTCTAACGTTATTCCACGTCACATATTTCCAACTCGAATATATTAGCTATAACGTCCAAAGTGTGATAATAGATACAACAGACCGTCTCGCAAATGTTAACCCAAATTCACTATCTCGGACAAATTAAAAAAGCGTTAGCAAATATTTAATTATTTGCAACATTTCATATTTTTATTTTTATAACCTACTTATTTTTTTAGACAGATTTCAGCCTTAAAATATCTTAAAATTTGTTTAGCATACAGTACAAGGGCAAGTGGATCAGCTGACAGCGTGTTGATAAAAAATACAGCCCCGACTTGACAGACCAGCTGATGGTGGAAAGATACATAGTCAGATGTAGTCAGATGTAATCAGTGGCGCTACTTTCGCAGACCTGTCAGAAAGTGGCCTTCTTATACAGTATGGGCTTATACCACCCATCTATATCTAAAAACATAAATATTCTTGTTTGCTACTTGTTTTCTGCGCACTTCCAGAAAAATTATTAACAGGCCATCGTTTTACAATTTTTTTTATGTTAAACATATTTTAGTAAAGAAAATGTTATAAATATCAGTGATTTCCCCACAAAATTTTGAAAATATCTGTTTGGATAGTTTTTGAGTGGTGACGAGTTTAGTTTGAATATTTTCGGCCGCGCGAAGCGAATACGCAGCGCTTCTTTGTTTCCTGCCTACGCGTAGAGGCGGAGGGAGCACGGAGGAGGCGCAGTTAAGGGCGAGATTCCTGTGTTTCTCTGCGGTCCGGCCAGCGCGAGGAACTGGCTGGAGGAGCAGCAGCCTTGCTCAGCCACAGTAGAGCACTGAGGCGGTGCGTGCAAGTCCAAAAACCCGCAAATAATTATCTCTGGCAACAAAATTGAGCTCTTACAAACAATATTGCATTGTATATCAAAAAACGTTATTTTTCAGTCAATAATACTTTGTATTTAAAACATTGATTGAATAAAATATTCCGTCGAAATAAATGAAAATGTGACCAGTGCTAGAGCACGAGAGCACGGCCACACGCACCGCCACTGTTTATAATACATACTCATGATACTGTTATCAAAATACAGTATGTGTGCAAATGATAAGGCCACTCGAAAACTACATTTTAACATTAATTTTAAGTTAGGTGATAACGTTACCTCATTAATTTATAATTGTATCTTTGACTACCTTTTTATATTTCTAAACACGTAAATACCTTAAAAACTAATATGCTAAGTGTGCAACTATATCTTTTGAAGGCATGAATTCAGCAATACTAATTTCATAACATTATACAGTTGTTATTAGGAATCACTACTTTTGTGAAGGAAACACATCTGAGAATCATGAAAACTATATATTTAGCTTTTGCCAGGTGCCTTGTTGAGATTCTGGCGGGCTTTGTAATACTTCCTATGGAAACAGTACATGGTATATTTATCATATAAGGACGTAGTAACGTAATAACAGCCAATTGAAAGTCGTTAAATTATAGGTGGAAATCGCTGATTGGTTTAACCATTTCAATACAATTACAGTTAGTTGAGCATGTGTGTTTGTGGATTGCCGTATGTGCTGGTTGAAGTGTTAAATCTGATTATTATGTGTAAATACGAGCATTTGTGAAGTTTGAATTGTTCCAATAGAAGGCGAATGTCTCCTATATGTATGTAATCAGAAATACAGTCTGCTACCATTAAGGATGACTGACTTCATTGATTTTCAGTTAATCAGTTACTGGAATATATATTGTCGTATATAACGTGGAAATTGTATTCAGTGACATATTGCATATTAGTATGGAAATTGCAAATCTTGCATACTGTCTGCATATGCCCATGTAAAATGCAAAAGACCTACTCAAACTAAACCTAATTTCAAAATAAGTTAATCGCAGGGAATGGGTGTGCCGACGGTGCTATCGCGAGTCGGAATAAGGGCAATAAGGACTCTCAGGATTACAACTTACTCCGACACGATTGAATTACCGTTGTTAATTCCTGTTAGTCCTCACTGTACTTTTTCCTAAGTGTAGTAGTGCATAGGTACACACATGCCCTGTGATTCACCTGTTGTGAAGTAATGTTAAGTTAGGTCGTCTTGCATTTAACATGTTCTACCCCACAATTTCTCTGATCTTCATTGCGCTTCCCACTAACACATTTCATAGTGTGTACTTAAATATAATGACCTCCCCCCTCTTGAAATTAATGTTCAGCATGATTAAAATGTTGGTACGTACTATGTTCCAAGATTTTTTTTCCCCGTTTTTCCGAAAAGCCAAAATGTTTAAATTTTATTTGAGTATTTTTTAAACGTAGGTAAATATAAACTTAAAGAGAGTGTTTACATAATTAACATAATTATCGCTGACAACATAACACATGACACAGGAATTTTTGAGGGAAGTAACCTGCCAGTAAAATATTACGAAAATTCCCATAAAATATACATGTTTTTGCTAACGTAGCAAGGATTTTTGTGCTGTATCTGTGCGAGTGTACTCTTTGTGTGCTCAGGATGCTGTTGCAAACTGGATCAATGTGGGGAACAACAAATGAAAATATGAAAAAATTGCCTACGCATAAATAGATTAGCTAGACAAATAAACATTTGTGATCGCCTTACTTGTATTGTGACACGGACTTAACCCTAGGCTATATACTATACAATAATTTGGAGTACTTTGTACCACTTCAGGAAACTTTGTAACAACTATAGGCTACATCTTCATTTAAAACGTTTACGTTGATGTTTAATTTCCTGATTAAAAGTTGTATTGATAAATAACACAGTAAATTTTTGTGAGCGTGGTTCAAAGATACCCATGTTGGTGCACCCCAAATTATTGCGTGAAAGGTTATGTTTTCCTGTGGTATTTAGTATTTACCTTAAGCAGATATGTTGAAAACTCTGGACGCAGTGTCCCATCTCTTATTATGATACAACTCGGAGAAGTTCTGTCACGAAATGCTCCACTGTGTATAATAGGTCTCCAATTTTTTCCACCGAAGTGCTACGATGCAATATTCGAGCTTCTATACATATTATAAAACTCAACGTCTGTTAGTGCGCTTATCACTCGTGAACCACTTATCCGATTTACTTTGACTTTTTAATGCATAGCTATGTTATCTGGCCAAGTTTATGTATATATTTTGTTGCGTAAAGTATTATAAGGAATAAGTAGTCACGATAATAGTGAACCAAGTCGAAAAACAATTTGCCGCTTTCGCGCTCTCTTCTCTTGCAATACGCTGCCTAAACCGTTAAAGATGGAACAATATCATGTAGTAAAGAATTGTGTAGAAAAAAAAACCTAAAAACCTCCGGGGTAGCATATATTTATATATAACAGAGAAATACTAATAAGCGTTTTTACCATTTAATTTCTCAATAAATAAATATGTAAAATTCAAGATACTGTTTCCCCATTAAAAACTTAATATTTAAGTAAAATTCAACTTTATTAAAAAAAAAAAAAAACGTTAACAATAACTGTGTAGTCCACGCGAGCGGAGCCGCGGGCACAGCTAGTTACTTCATATTTACGGAACCTGTAAATAAAACCGCAAGTATAGAGTGTACACTATGAATACACTGTAGCTAGTTACGAATATATTCAAATTAATTCACAAAATGTACTTCTTACCAGTGAAACGTCACACCTGTATTTCGGTTCTCAAATTAANACCTAAAAACCTCCGGGGTAGCATATATTTATATATAACAGAGAAATACTAATAAGCGTTTTTACCATTTAATTTCTCAATAAATAAATATGTAAAATTCAAGATACTCTTTCCCCATTAAAAACTTAATATTTAAGTAAAATTCAACTTTATTAAAAAAAAACGTTAACAATAATTGTGTAGTCCACGCGAGCGGAGCCGCGGGCACAGCTAGTTACTTCATATTTACGGAACCTGTAAATAAAACCCCAAATATAGAGTGTACACTATGAATACACTGTACCTAGTTACGAATATATTCAAATTAATTCACAAAATGTACTTCTTACCAGTGAAACGTCACACCTGTATTTCGGTTCTCAAATTTATTTGTACAGCCACAGGTGGGACAGCTGATGGCCACTGTCAGTATCAAATACTGAAATTGTATATCTCACTTCAAATTTTTACTGAAATCGCCCTAATAGAGTATTTACCACAACTTTCCTAACGGCAACAATTCTCCACCAAGTATTTCTTGCCAACCGCAATGTAACTACTAGCAGACAACTGAGCTTCAAGTTTGTGTCCTCCCCTTCTTAAATCCGTGATCTTTAAGAAATTGGGACATGTGGTTATTTTCACGGAACTGTTTCTAAGTGGTACAACTTATTTAAAATCGAAACTAACACAACAATTTACAACTTTTTTTTATTGCAAAGCAGAAAACTGCAAGCTAAAATTCAAATAATATTAATAATAATACTCTGGCAACTACAAAANGTCCTAATAGAGTATTTACCACAACTTTCCCAACGGCAATAATTCTCCACCAAGTATTTCTTGCCAACCGCAATGTAACTACTTGCAGACAACTGAGCTTCAGGTTTGTGTCCTCCCCTTCTTAAATCCGTGATCTTTAAGAAATTGGGACATGTGGTTATTTTCACGGAACTGTTTCTAAGTGGTACAACTTATTTAAAATCGAAACTAACACAACAATTTACAACTTTTTTTATTGCAAAGCAGAAAACTGCAAGCTAAAATTCAAATAATATTAATAATAATACTCTGGCAACTACAAAAGAAATTAACCATAAATTACGTATTTTGAAAGTCATTTATTTTGTAGCAAAACTTGAAATTTAACACGCGCCTTTAAATCCACGGCATCCTCAACAGTTATAACAAATATTGGGTAAATAAACAGCATCGGAACAACTTTTGTTAAGGGGAAGGGGGACATAATAGATTCCTTCTGATAGTACCAGTCACATGATAAAGTACATATAAAATACCATTTTATGAAGGTACAAATTACAAATTTTCTTCTGTAACTAACGTATGGTTCCCAGCGAGGTCACTCCCTGATTCTCGCACGTGGGTAGGAATCGTGCCGGACGATATCGCTGGTCGGCGGGTTTTCTCGTGGATCTCCCGTTTCCCCGTCCTTGTATTCCGGTGCTGCTCCATCCTCACCTCGGTTAACCCTCATTGGCTCTTAAGACCTCGATGTTAAGAGCCGCCCAAATCTTTTCACTCACTAACAAGGAGCCGCATATAAAATTTAATTTACTTAAATATAATAATACATTATTCATAGCAATTATAGTGTTGTAAGGTTATGATAAGTAATAATGACAACTGATAACAAATACGGTGGCCTGGTGTGTGTTGCCTTGGAAGATCTTAGAGAAAAAAAATTAAATTTTGTTGGTGAGTTACTTTATGATTTCACTTATCCTGCTGGTGGATGTAGGAATGGTCTAATATGATTATAAATCAGCTACTGAATGACTAGGTTTTCGATTTTTACCTGGACACCGATTTGCGTTTGGGAACAGAACCCATATTGATTTATTCAAAACGACGCACAATCAAACGATCTCGTTTACCAGCACAAGGACTACAATTTCTTAAATAAACTTGCGTGNTTACCTGGACACCGATTTGCGTTTGGGAACAGAATCCATATTGACTTATTCAAAACGACGCACAATCAAACGATCTCGTTTACCAGCACAAAGACTACAATTTCTTAAATAAACTTGCGTGGCAATTTTATCGCTTCATTTTCCCTGAAAAATATGGTTTGTCAGGTATCACAAACAATGGATTCACTAATAGCGATGCTGATCCTTTCTTGTTATGCGGTCGTACTAGACGTTCACATTTATCACGTGATGTTGTATTTACGCTCGCTTCATATATTTACTCTTGCTTATTAGTNAAGACTACAATTTCTTAAATAAACTTGCGTGGCAATTTTATCGCTTCAGTTTCCCTGAAAAATATGGTTTGTCAGGTATCACAAACAATGGATTCACTAATAGCGATGCTGATCCTTTCTTGTTATGCGGTCGTACTAGACGTTCACATTTATCACGTGATGTTGTATTTACGCTCGCTTCATATATTTACTCTTGCTTATTAGTACACCTTGCTTACCATTGCCAACACTGTTTATTGGGAACATTTCGACATATTTGCAACTAACCTTATTCACCGTGATCTCTATTTAGTCATCACAAACACACAAACTATACCAAAACACCAAAATAACAAACATAAAAGCATTCTGAAATAACGTCAATACTGACATCAATCATATCAAAATACCGTATTTACAGACACGCCAACTATTCTGTCTATACTTTCAGTATCGACATATCTACTATACAGACCGTAATGACAATACTGATAAATACCTTTATACAATCAATAATACCAGCATACCAACCATTCAGACATATAAACAATACCCATCATGCTGGCATACCAACAAACCAACCATACTGACAATACGGACCGATAATACTGATGCACAGACATACGACTATACCAACGCATGGATATGAAAACCAAAACCACATCGACTTTCTGACAAACACCGACCATAACGACTACAGCAACTATACTGACCATATGACCATGCATTCACCCGAACAATAACAGTAGTACCATATGCCGATAACTCAATTAAGCATGTTATAAACATGTGTGAGTCTTCAAGTCTTCGCAATTTCATGCCTACAGTCACCCAAAGCACTTAATGAAAATGAAAGAATGTTGAAATGTCATATTCGAGTACCTAGATAATGGAATTCATTCTCGCTGGATTAGCAGAAGGATACAGTATAAGAAATCATAAACAGCGAACGTAAATACACATTTATTTTATTTCTTATGCGTTAGATCATAATTTTGTATTTCCCTTTTTGGGTAATGCCTAATAAACTCATTCTATGTGACACACTTCCTTCAATACTTTTATGACTAAAGATATCTCATTCATGTTCGAGTAATCCTTACTTCTTTGCCAATTGATCAATAGTCTGAGCATCGATCGATGAGTTCATTAATATCATCGTCAAATGCAAATAAAAAAATTTTGTGTTCCAGTTTCTCCAGACCACTGCTCTACCTAAGGATGCTTCTGCAATGTTGTCTCTTAGTTTAACCCAATCACTAAAATTATTATGAATGTTTTCCCTCTGTTTCTCAACTTTTCATTTGGTGTACAAATAGTACTATTGAAGACGACGTTGATAATGCTTCTACATGTCAGTATGGTTGATAAGTCGGTAAGCTTTGCATGTTGGTATGGTCAGTATGGTCGGTATATCGTTACGATTAATATGGCGATGTGATTGGTACATTGGTGTAATCTGTACGGTTGCTATCGGTATGTTGCTGAAGTCAGTATGGTTGGTACATTGGTATGATTGGTATATAATATGGTCGGTATGGCTGGTATGTCAATATTGTTGGTATGTCGCTGTGTTTATATGTATATCAATATGATAAGTACAGTCAATATACTGGTATGGTTGTTAGTCAAACTTCCGAGCTGGTACGATATATCCTCTTGTTCTGTGTCAGGAGAGTTGCCTAACAACTGAATTTGGTTGCTCCATCACCAGTGGTTGCTTAATAGTGGTCAACAATTTTTTAAATATAAATGTTGTTGTTTGTGTTATCCGGTGTTTCTGTGTTGCGTGAATTATACTATACACAGAAAATCATCAAGTTGCCTACTCAGATAGTGAGCATATTTATATTAATGATTTTAAGTTACATTAAGNTGTTCTGTGTCAGGAGAGTTGCCTAACAACTGAATTTGGTTGCTCCATCACCAGTGGTTGCTTAATAGTGGTCAACAATTTTTTAAATATAAATGTTGTTGTTTGTGTTATCCGGTGTTTCTGTGTTGCGTGAATTATCCTATACACAGAAAATCATCAAGTTGCCTACTCAGATAGTGAGCATATTTATATTAATGATTTTAAGTTACATCAAGTGTTGGTAAAAATCCAACCGTTTGGTCTTACCAGGCCGGATACATTTTGTAGTATGCATGTGGAATGTACGTTATTCTCTTATTTACTTAGAAAATGCTTATTTTATCAAGTCTACCCCCAGTCTGGAAGATTATGCAGTATAATGGAATTCAAGAAGAATTCTGTATATTATATGAGAATTTTAAGCATAACTATGATATCCCTTCGTAAGCAATGCAATTTTGTGTTCATGTTTGTGTTTTCTCGACAATTACAGTTACTATTTTTAAACAATTATATTTTACCTGTTATCTTCATGGTATGGAAAACACCTGGTTGTATTAAAAAGATAAAACCATTCGTAAATAAATAAGTCCTGTTTTTGTAAAAAAAAAAAAAAAAAATTATACACGTGAACTTGTAAAGTCAATTTTAGCCTACGTTCCTTTGGAAAGGTATTTGTTAACTTTTCTTGGAATGGTAGGCTTCTGAAATCACATTAATATATGCCTGAATGTATGCTCCCTCCCCCTTTTTTTATATCTTTTTAATCCGTCAACAGATTATAATACAATTTGGTAGGATTGTGTGGCAACTAATTGCATCACGATGCAACATTTTATAAAAACGCATCTTCTATATTTATAAAACTCTGCAAGCGCAAACATCTGGGTGTAAATGTATCAGTCCGCAGATGTAGGCATCTGCGTACTTGCCAAACCGACGTTGTGCAAGCCAGTTGTTTCACACTCGTAGGTCTGTAGTCTGTCACGGACTGGTCTTTGGTTGCGTGTGCATGACCACAGAACGTCCTGACACTCGCATGACTGATGTGCTGCGCGCGCACCACCCCTCCGCATCACAGTTCTTCTCCACACCACGCTTTACAAAGTACGTGGTAACACAATGAGCAATGTAAAGTTCGGTAATGATCAACCTCTGATTACGTATTAATTAGATTCGTTTGCTCGCTGATATTTTTTTCTTCTGAACGACTACCAGCTCAAAAATGGTAATTATTAAGTAGAATATAATTTATTCATGATATCCTTTTTTTTAACAAAGTTAGGAAACCAGGATAATTTATTTGTTTTGAAAAAAAAAATTTCGGCAGAATACTAAGCACTATGTACACTGAAGAGCCAAAAAAACTGGCACACCTGCCAAATATCGTGTAGGGCCCCCGCGAGCACGCTGAAGTGCAGCAAGACGACGTGGCATGAACTCGACTAATGTCTGAAGGTATACAGGAGGCATTGAAATCTGCGCCAATTTGAGAAAGGGTTGCGCGTCTGTCACGTTTAATGATTCTCGTCAGTCGTCGTTTGTCCCGTTCGTTCACGATCTTTTTCTGGCCGCAGCGGTGTCGAAGATTTGATTTTTTACCGGATTCCTGATATTCACGCTACACTCGTGAAATGGTCGTACGCGAAAATCCAAATTTTATCGCTTCCTTGGAGATGCTATGTCCNGATTATAATACAATTTGGTAGGATTGTGTGGCAACTAATTGCCATCACGATGCAACATTTTATAAAAACGCATATTCTATATTTATAAAACTCTGCAAGCGCAAACATCTGGGTGAAAATGTATCAGTCCGCAGATGTAGGCATCTGCGTACTTGCCAAACCGACGTTGTGCAAGCCAGTTGTTTCACACTCGTAGGTCTGTAGTCTGTCACGGACTGGTCTTTGGTTGCGTGTGCATGACCACAGAACGTCCTGACACTCGCACGACTGATGTGCTGCGCGCGCACCACCCCTCCGCATCACAGTTCTTCTCCACACCACGCTTTACAAAGTACATGGTAACACAATGAGCAATGTAAAGTTCGGTAATGACCAACCTCTGATTACGTATTAATTAGATTCGTTTGCTCGCTGATATTTTTTTCTTCTGAACGACTACCAGCTCAAAAATGGTAATTATTAAGTAGAATATAATTTATTCATGATGTCCTTTTTTTTTAACAAAGTTAGGAAACCAGGACAATTTATTTGTTTTGAAAAAAAAAAGTTAATTTCGGCAGAATACTAAGCACTGTGTACACTGAAGAGCCAAAAAAACTGGCACACCTGCCAAATATCGTGTAGGGCCCCCGCGAGCACGCCGAAGTGCAGCAAGACGACGTGGCATGAACTCGACTAATGTCTGAAGGTATACAGGATGCATTGAAATCTGCGCCAATTTGAGAAAGGGTTGCGCGTCTGTCACGTTTAATGATTCTCGTCAGCCATCGTTTGTCCCGTTCGTTCACGATCTTTTTCTGGCCGCAGCGATGTCGAAGATTTGATTTTTTACCGGATTCCCGATATTCACGCTACACTCGTGAAATGGTCGTACGCGAAAATCCAAATTTTATCGCTTCCTTGGAGATGCTATGTCNCGATATTCACGCTACACTCGTGAAATGGTCGTACGCGAAAATCCAAATTTTATCGCTTCCTTGGAGATGCTATGTCCCATCTCTCGTGCACTGACTATAACACCACGTTTAACCTCACTTAAATAACCTGTCATTGTAGCAGCAGTAACCGATATAGCAACTTTGCCAGACGCTTGTTGTCTTATATAGGCGCTGCTAGCCGCATCGCGTTACTCTAATTAGTTCCATGCCTCTGTTATTTGAATACGCACGTCTATACCAATTTTTTTTTATCTTCAGTGTATGTGATTTAAGAGCATCCATCATAAGAACATAGAACAAAGCAAAACAGTATTGCCTGAAATTATATATTTATATATATATATATATATATATATATATATATATATATATACACACACACAAAATATATCCATACACTTACAATTCTCTCGAGGTCAGTGGGCTTTACCGGGTTCGTTAAGCGATGGAGGTCTTAATTAAATAAAAGTGTTCCTTAATTTCCTAACTTATGTACAATAACTGCAAATAAAATACTCTCGACTCAGTAACACACAATACATTTCTATTACGTCCTAATTACAACTAATAAATTCAATCAGTACAATTTATAATGACCGCAAATAAATTAATGTAATCAAATAATCAAAATCAGTCCCAATAAACAATATATAAAAACCTGCTGGATTATTTTATAAATTATGTGTGCATATTTTACAGTTCCCATTTTAAAATAAAGTCCATATCACGTGTTAATAAAGTACCACCTTATTTCAGTCCAGATTCCGCCAGTCCATAATATTCTAGAGATCTTTGTACGTCCTCGTACATATTAGACTCCAGTTCGTCGTATACCACGCACCCTCGTCCTTCCACGCTGCAAAACTTTCCTCGGCCATCATCTCATATCCTCCATCGTCGTCCGTCCTCTCCGCTGATGTCCGTTGATGCACCAGACTTCGCCTTATCAACTTACTTCAGCTAGATAGCTTCTACTAAATACTGCCGATCCTCCCACCACGGCGGTATTTATAGTGTGTTCGGCCACAGCCAAGAAATTTCTTCAAATGCCGCATTGCACAGATTGTCCTAGTTTCCAGAATATTCTTGCACTTCCTCTAAAGTCGTTGACTCCTCTTACAAGGGGGTAGAGGGGCTGTAACGCCAGTCAGATTGGCTGTCAATCATACCCCCGGCTGCCAGGCGACGGAACAGTCCTCGGGGGAGTGGGTAACGGAGGCTCGAGTTAGGGTACCCCTCGCCTCTCTGAACTACGCATAACAGAAGCCCGCCCACATCCATTGTGAGAGTTCGCGCCGCGCGTAACAATAAGCATCAGAAATGTGTTCTGTTAGTGTAACTGGAAGAGTGGCCAGTTGTTATTTGGTTTAAATCCCTGTCGGCCCAACTTTTGTTCATGGTTTTAAAATTGATTGAAATTGCATGTTACCATGCATATCAGGTTGAAAAACATATATTTATTTNCTTTTGTTCATGGTTTTAAAATTGATTGAAATTGCATGTTACCATGCATATCAGGTTGAAAAACATATATTTATTTTAATAACATCGCTAAATAATAAAATACGTAATGATAGATTTTTAACGGTATGATATAATAGTTATTATTTGACAATAGGTTTTCCTTATTAGTGATAATTATATCTCTCTGAAATTACTTAACAAAACAAACTACACTCAATTCANTGACAATAGGTTTTCCTTATTAGTGATAATTATATCTCTCTGAAATTACTTAACAAAACAAACTACACTCAATTCATGGTTTCTTCGCACTTTTTGAAACAAACCTTAGAAAAATCACCCCAGGTTTAACATGCCTGCCTGTGTTTTAAACTAATCATGTACTACACACATTTAATGCTGTTATTAANAAATCACCCCAGGTTTAACATGCCTGCCTGTGTTTTAAACTAATCATGTACTACACACATTTAATGCTGTTATTAAATTTAAATAGTTTTAATTTCGTTTAAATGAAACATTTATTTGTATATTCTCTCAAAATTGTAATGTTTGTTTTGAAATAAGTGCGTATCACATGTCCATACAGTATAGCCTTAATTCAGTCCAAATTGCACCAGTCCAGAATGTTCTATATCACTGCAAGTGTGCCCCCCCCCCTACAACGCGCACAGAAGTCCTCTTTATTCGTCGGGTACCACGACCTCTCTTCCATCTATATCGCACTAACACTCATCTGCTGTCGTCACCCTCCGCNTCTTTATTCGTCGGGTACCACGACCTCTCTTCCATCTATATCGCACTAACACTCATCTGCTGTCGTCACCCTCCGCAGTCACCCGTCCTCTTCAGTGATGTCCCGTGCTACACAATACTTCGCCCGATTTTTGTACTTCAGCCAGATGGCTGCCACAAGGACTACCGAGCCTCTGGTTGTGAAGGTAATTATAGACAGGACCACCTGTTTTCGGGAACCTTCTTCACATGCCGCATTGCGCCGAGGAAAATGAATACCAGAAAAATTTTGCTCGCCACTCAAGTTGTCGACTCCTCCGGCGGAGACGAGGAAGGAGCTGTGACGCCAGTCATCGACTGTCAATCATTCCCTCGGGCACCAGGCAGGGCAACAGTGATTGGTCTGCCTGGCGTGGGGGGGGGAGAGGTGGTTCAAGGTGGATCACCCCCTCAGTGCTGGATGGTACATAACAAGGTAACTTGGCCCCCAGCCAAGTCCGAGGGTTCGCATGTAATATTCCCTTCTTAAGTCTGGTCATCGAGAACAGACTTCCTCTTCTGGACCTTCGTAGAGCACCAGTCGGTCAATGTGGACAACCTTAGACTTTTCCTCCAGNGAGAACAGACTTCCTCTTCTGGACCTTCGTAGAGCACCAGTCGGTCAATGTGGACAACCTTAGACTTTTCCTCCAGTGAGTCCCAACAACACATCTGGAAAGAGGTATCACTTGCTCATTGAAATTTGGTAGAAGCCTTCCCAGCATCCTTGGCACCGATATGTGTTNTCTTTATTCGTCGGGTACCACGACCTCTCTTCCATCTATATCGCACTAACACTCATCTGCTGTCGTCACCCTCCGCCGTCACCCGTCCTCTTCACTGATGTCCCGTGCTACACAATACTTCGCCCGAATGTTGTACTTCAGCCAGATGGCTACCACAAGGACTACCGAGCCTCTGGTTGTGAAGGTAATTATAGACAGGACCACCTGTTTTCGGGAACCTTCTTCACATGCCGCATTGCGCCGAGGAAAAGGAATACCAGAAAAATTTTGCTCGCCACTCAAGTTGTCGACTTCTCCGGTGGAGACGAGGAAGGAGCTGTGACGCCAGTCATCGACTGTCAATCATTCCCTCGGGCACCAGGCAGGGCGACAGTGATTGGTCTGCCTGTCNTCCCTCGGGCACCAGGCAGGGCGACAGTGATTGGTCTGCCTGTGGGGGGGGGAGAGGTGGTTCAAGGTGGATCACCCCCTCAGTGCTGGATGGTACATAACAAGGTAACTTGGCCCCCAGCCAAGTCCGAGGGTTCGCATGTAATATTCCCTTCTTAAGTCTGGTCATCGCGAACAGACTTCCTCTTCTGGACCTTCGTAGAGCACCAGTCGGTCAATGTGGACAACCTTAGACTTTTCCTCCAGTGAGTCCCAACAACAGATCTGGAAAGAGGTATCACTTGCTCATTGAAATTTGGTAGAAGCCTTCCCAGCATCCTTGGCACCGATATGTGTTGCTCCCAAGGTGTTTCCTTTCATACACACACACACACACACTGGCCATCCTTCCCTGAATGCATCGCCTATAGCTCTTGGGTCATGTCGAGTGTTCCTCTTGATGCCAGTAGACACTGTGATACGTTCGTCTCATGCTCCTTGGTTGTCTTACTCACCCTGAAGATGTGTGTGTGCAACTTCGTCTGTTAACTGGACGTCTCTAGTTTCCTCGCCTGCAATAACTGTGGGACGACTTCTTAGGTAGTCCGACTCCAGTATCCTTGTTCTTCTTATCACCATATAGCGATCTTTCTTCTTTTTCTTAGATATGGTGTTTCCATTAGTTTTGATGGGAATGTGTGTGGGATAGGCTGTGTCTGCCAATGTTGGTGAAACTGTCCTATAGCGCGTTCCTCGTTGAATACTGTCAGGTGGCATCCCTGAACACTGGGCTCGCAAGTGTACTTATTTTCCACAGTTCCAACATTCTCGGTGTCTCCATCGGCAAGGGACAGGTGTCGCTGCCTCTACAGAGTTCAAAAGTACATATTGCATGCGTCTTCAGCCTCCTTAACAAGCTCTCGGTCGTAATCACGTCTGGCTGTCTGGTCCTACAGTTCATTTACAGGCACTGATTCTCAAATATCCTGTTCGGCCACACTACCAGCATTCCCGACGCCCAGGTGGACAAAAACTGGATTTTATAGCACGGACTCTGACAGCAATGTCTTTCATTGTGGTCTCCAACTTCCTCAAGATATCCAGGATGATATCTAAATCGTCGTAATTGCATGGGGTAGCTGCCTATACTGCATGCTTGAACATCGGCTCCTGCTTCGCTGATTCCACCTACAATGATCGGGCCAAGAAATCCAGCAGGCTGTGTGGCGATACCAGGGGTACATCTCGGCTCACATTCACATCGGCAATAGGATCCACGAAAAAGTCGACTGCGATGACTTCGCATTCTCCTCAAGACACTCCTTCAGATACAATTGTGAGAGCACATGATGTCCTGCCACATCTATTGCAGTGGTTCCCTTTATCGCTGTGTCCAGCTTCGTAGCTAGGCATGGTGGGCATGTCGCAGGTGTTGGTCGCGAAATGTAGCTCCAAGAATGACACAAGTGTGGAGTATCCAGTTGATATTTTTTCTGGTAGGAACTGCAGTATGCTCAGTGCAGGGCCCCTCAGTACAGTTGCGAGGTATTACTCCCACTGTTCATCAGTCCAGCCATTCAGGGAGCAACGATCTTGAACTGTTGCCAGTATTCGCGCCAAGGGTGTCTGTCCATCATAAGTAGCAAGCAATTTTGATGCTTCTACCAACCCCTGGCTGAGGCGTACTCACACTTCAGAACTACTGTGACTCTCCTGCTACATCTGCATTGGTGGCGACCTCTACCTTCTCATTGCTGCCCACATCTGTCGGCTTGGTGGGGGTCGATCTCAGCTCCTCCTGAGTTGCTGGCCCAGAGTATCTTATTCCTTGCTGTTGTAGGAATTATTGCCATTCCTTCTTGAGTGTGCTCACCTCCTTGTCCATCTTACACTCGAAAATGTTCATCCTTTCACTAACTCTGTCAATTTTCTTTTCCACATAGTATATTTTACTGTTCATCAACTCGCTTGGAATTTCTATATTTCGGTCTACGTTCTCATTCTGTCTATTTTCTCTTCTATTTTGTTGACCACTTCGTTAGCACTGTCTATTTTTCTGTCCAGTGGTTCACTATCACTTCTAATTTGACTACATACAAGATATTTGACTATTTACTGATTCTTTACCATTACTTTTTTTGCCACTTAGTCCTTCAATTAAAGCACTCAGTGCTTCCATATCTGCCGACATTTTCCTAGTTAACCTTCACTGAGAAATAATCCTAATTTTTTGGCCTAATGCTATTTTTACTTAATAATTATTGGTACTTCATATCTTAATAATTAATACCCTAATGCATGGCCTATTTTATAATTAGATTATTAAATGAATGCCTCCATCCCACTTGTGACACCAGTGTTACAATTTCTCAAAGTCAGTTATATTAGCCATTTAATCAAAGGGATGAAGATCTTAATTAATTATATATAAGTTATAACAATAATGTTCTAATTTATGTACAGTCACTACAGATAAAATAATTTCAATGTAATATCTCAGAATAAATGTATATCGCTTGCTATTTACAGTTCATATTTATATGTAATTGTCCTTCACCTTACAAAATTTTTGCAATCAAATAACTGAATTCAGTCCCAATAAACTGTGTATCAAAACCCTGTTAAAAAAATTTTTCTTTACTTCATTTTTTAATTTTTTTCTTAATTTTTAAGGTGATGTTCATATTATGCCAAGGTCACCCAGGTTCAGCCTCCAAGATAAGGTCAATCAAGGTCATGCACATATATAGCCAGCAACTGAGATCGTTGACTCAGCTCCATACTCCACGCCAAAGACCCCAGTTTCCTCTCATTTATATTACTGGTCCTCCGTGGAATAACCACTTGAAGCTCATTTTAAGTAAAAATGCAGGGAAAAAAATTTTGCATTAGGTAAACTAATTCTGAAATGCAGAATTAAGACTGTAGATATGTTGTAGACAATGAATGGAAATTAGAGTGAGATATGATGTTCAGAGTTAGAATACCGACTCTAGTTTCAGAAACTTTCTGCAGCGATTTTTGTATGTTAGAATGTGTGCATGATCATATTAAATTTTTGTACAAGAATCGTAGCCATCAAAATATTTTTTCTTAGATATATGTAAAAAATTGGTAGTTTCTTTAAATTATGAGACAAATTTTCTTACCAGCAAGTAAATAGGAATGAAAGTACATCAGTACACCAGAAATATCAAAGTGGAACCTTTAGTTTGTTGTCAGAACAAGGAACAATGGAGATAGATGTATAAAACTGTAGAATTCAACGCGGTAACTGTGTGGTTTTAAGAAAATTAAATATTTATAATGGAATTTCTACCCCGCAGACTAACTTTGGATCAAACGGCTATCTCTGATCGATAATATTATAAACCAAAATGAAATTAATACTAACACTGGCGAAAAAACTTGGGTGCTTTCTCTAAAGTTGAATGAAGTAACCATCTGCTTAAATGTCGATCATTGCCGAACACTTTCGAGAGTCGATCGTCATGCTCTCAGACTCTTACCTCATTTAAAATTCATAGGACCAGAATGATCATTTTATATCTACTTACTAAACCTTTTACTCTAAGTAAACTTTACAAAATTCTTAACACGTCTGCATACATGTGTAATATTTTTGTCTTTAAATTAATTTTTTGAAGGTGATTGAGACAATTATTTTAAATTAGGTTTTAATGTAAAATAATTAATGAGGTTGCCACTAAAATAACTAATGGTTGCACACTGTAAGACAAGATAGGACAGGCGACTTTTTCCGGGAGGTGATGAGGTGGTTTATGTTTGACTCGCTCGGCGGGGTTTGAAACCTTGCGGCCGGCTTCACTGTTCAGTCTCGCGTTTCTCCTGTAACCTCACGCCTGGGCGTACGTTCATTTCTCGTCGGTAATAAAATTCCTGACTCCTGGAAGCTACAGGATATTCATCGTTTCTATTCGCAAAAGCAGGTGCCTTTAAGTTCTTCGTCTTCATGGAGCTATTTTCTGAGCTAGGAGTACAGAAGCTAGGGAGCAACCGCTAAGGGCGACACTAGTACGCTTCCGGTATCTCAGTGTCTCTATACACTGAGAGCTGGTACAATGGTCAAAGTGACTTCAAAGATTTCGGCTGAA
Source organism: Clitarchus hookeri (assembly GCA_002778355.1). Lineage (NCBI taxonomy): Eukaryota > Metazoa > Arthropoda > Insecta > Phasmatodea > Phasmatidae > Clitarchus > Clitarchus hookeri. The sequence continues at coordinate 37,574 of NQII01006912.1, read as the reverse complement.
CGTGCATTTTAGTAATTTCAGGCCCTCAGCCATGCACGCGATTGGAATTAACACCGGGAAACCCATATTATGGCTCCATATCAATACACTTACTACATTCATACACCAAAAAACTGGCGAAGTATTATGTGATCACAGAACAAAGCATAACATGCACTGCATGGCTTCTGGCTCGGTGGCGGCCCTGTGGTGTACTTTGTAAAAACACTGATGTACACACACATGAGCCAAAACACTTATCTCATCCCACAGCTGTTTGTATGTACGACCCTTCGCCTGTGTCAATTCCAAGGCGTGCAGCAGCTGGTGGGTATTGTGTGTAATCACACCAACAATAACATGCACACTCAAACATACACTTTACTTCACAAAGCTTCTAGTGAGGTCACAAACAAGGTGATGAACACATTACCCCTAATTATAATTTCCTCATAACACACTTTTTTCTGTGTTACGGAGAGGCGACTCGCATCTGTCGGGTGGGTGGCTCAGTTCTCTCCCCCACCACCAGGGCCGCATAGTGCGACCCTGGTTACATCCTAGCAGTGCACTCATTTCATATCACCCTGCATCAAACCCACACAAGTCTATCTTCCCTAACTAACAACTTACCCTAATTTATNTGCACTCATTTCATATCACCCTGCATCAAACCCACACAAGTCTATCTTCCCTAACTAACAACTTACCCTAATTTATCCAGCCCTAATCAAGTCAAAGGAATATGCATTTATCCTCCGCGACTGTCGCACAGAATTTCCCAGAGCCCTCTCCGCTTTGCGCTGGTTTGCTGTGCCTTCCATCTAGACCCTTCTTCTTTCGGGGTGTGACCATGAATACAATTGCGGCCATGGCACCAGGCAATCCTGCTGTAGGTGCAATGCATGAATCCCTTTTACCTATAATAAACCCGAGCTAAGGCGCATAGGGCATACCTTGAGACGCATCCAATTCTCCAGCGGTCTTAGCTACTAACATGCATGCCGGAGGACACAGAACTGTGAAGTAGCTCACACTGGCGTAGGGGGATATGGGGCTCACCAGGACAAACAAACAAAAGAAAAACATTTTGGACCGCACGAGTCGAGCTGTTGTGGGGTGAATATCGTGCTCGTGGCTGCTCTCTCGCCAGTATCTGCCCGCCCCTTGGGACCAGCGAAGGTGAAGGGCCTCTGCGAGTGCGGCGGGACTATGGCAGCTTGGGTTCGGTGACTATTCCGCAACTCGTCGCGTCCCCAGGTGGCGGATAGGGGATTCCCAGACCCTGGGGCGGCTGGGAATATTCAAATACCAGTCCGCGGACTATCTGGTGAGTGCGCAAGCGGCGTCGTCTTGTTCGACGGGAACCTGGGTAGCTCAGGTCGAGATGGCGAAGCGCGTCGGGCATGAAGCATCCCATCTATCAAGGCGGGGAGGTGGATCTCGAGGTGTCATAAGTGCGAAGTGTAGCGAACCTCACTCCTGGATTCTGCGGGCTGTGAATTGCGGTTGCCTGATGAATGTATTTGGAAAGTATCGGACCTTGGAAGCACCACTGATGTTAGCCTTCATTCTGAGCCAGTGGCTAGCCACCATCACTGGTAGGTCCCGGATGTCTCGCCAAGCTCCTGTTAAAGATCATCCAAGACCGACGGACTATTTTGGTGTATGGGGGGGGGGAACTCCCTGGGCTATTGCTCCCCGCCTTCACCCACGGCATGAAGATCCTAGATCCTGCTGTTAGCGCGGAATAGTGAAGATGGAATAGGTGCCCTGACTGAGCTGCCCAGTTTTCCGATGCACTCGGCGAGAAGCAGGGGGGATCTGCGTTCAGTTTGCTGCTGTCAATATTTTTGCGTTGGTTGACCAAAGCAGGAATATTATCAGCAGTTCAACCTCAAGAGCGCCTGCACCCACAAGCCCCACCCCTTCTCTGCTAGCGCTTCCTAAATCACATTAAACAGCACGGTTATCCACACCCTTGGTTTCCTGTAGTAATTCANCCCTTCTCTGCTAGCGCTTCCTAAATCACATTAAACAGCACGGTTATCCACACCCTTGGTTTCCTGTAGTAATTCAGTAATGCAGGAACGAGTTTTACACTTCTTTCCTTTCGGGAGAGGTTTTTACGGTGTCTATGCTGGTTTTTTCCCTCACCCTTCTTAGCTATAGCTACAGCTATAAGTACACTCGGAGAGGAGGTCATGACCCTAAACGCTGATCATGGCTTCCCAACCCCTCTCTGCCGCGATGCACGCCTCCTTTGCATGAATTCCCTTCCATTTAGGCTTATGGGGACTAGCCCTAAGATGCAATTAGTTCCCGTCCCTACCTCGAACATACACTTAGGCTGGTATTCATTGTCACTTTTGCGATGTAGATGNCGTCCCTACCTCGAACATACACTTAGGCTGGTATTCATTGTCACTTTTGCGATGTAGATGCGAGCCACATTCGGTACGCATCTTGTTTTTGCAGGAAATAGAAATTCTTAATCGACAAGCTAATTATTTGCGTGTTGGTTACAATTGCGGGCACTCTCAAAGTTACGAGAGTCCTTGGCCACCCCTAAACGACTCGCATCCCGTTAACCTCTCTTTGTACTTGTAAAAATGACGCTAGCCTTACATAGTTTCGTAATTAAGATACAATACACTGGCAGATACAATTGTTTTAAAGCGGTGGCATATATTTCTTGACTCACACAAATAGAGTGATGGAAAATAATACAGTAAATTTTAAACTTGCCTCAAGAACCGATGGNTATATTTCTTGACTCACACAAATAGAGTGATGGAAAATAATACAGTAAATTTTAAACTTGCCTCAAGAACCGATGGAGTATGTATGATTATATTTATCTGTTACTTTCTCGTCTTATCGTGGTTTTATGCAGCACAAGTATTATTTTTAATGACTACCAAGTAAATGTGTTTAAAAAATCTCTGCGAAATTAGGAATATAACTATTATCGTGCATATTTCTATGCTTATGAGTACATTTTTTTTTCAGGAAGGGCCTTTCCACGAATTCCATGGAACTATATGTAAAATCTCTGATTGATTTTCATTATTTGTGCTCTTAATGTGTTTTGGAGGAAAATAAGTTACGTAGTGTTAGAGTTGCGAGTAGTATAATATTAAAAATTNTTTGTGCTCTTAATGTGTTTTGGAGGAAAATAAGTTACGTAGTGTTAGAGTTGCGAGTAGTATAATATTAAAAATTTAAAAATCTTTCAGAATCGGGATTTTAATACGCATCAAATTATCATGAGCCTTCTACCATATCCCACCTATCACAAACACACCTTTTTTTTCAAGTTGACTTTATTGACTACATTGACCGATATATCTGCCGTTGGACATAGCGAGAATGAAGTTTGACAGTTTGAGTGCATTTTGCCGTGTGACGAGCTCAAGTAGCAGACTGACTTGGTGACAAATTCACAGTTCACACGCGCGCGACATGCGAACTGAAAATATGCCGCGGAGGAACCGGGACGCGAGCTCCCGGCCCTCCGACTGCAAGTCGGCCACCCTGCCTCTGAACTATGGCGACAGAGCCACACTACTACCAAGCACATTTGCCTGAACAGCAGCATTTCCATTTCATTAAAAATGTCATGTTTTCTATTACCATTAATATTTTCAATTATTGCCGCCGTTTGTTGTAGGTTTTGTGACCTTTTTAGGAACGCGTTTATTTTTAAATATGTTCTTTTAACCTTTTATTCCTTTTCTGGGATTTTTTTTTTCTTTTCATGGCAAATCCTTTTGTGTTCTTTTCCAGCACCTAGCTTTATTTTTCATTTTTATATCAAAACAATGGCAGATAATATTTTTGNTACCATTTATATTTTCAATTATTGCCGCCGTTTGTTGTAGGTTTTGTGACCTTTTTAGGAACGCGTTTATTTTTAAATATGTTCTTTTAACCTTTTATTCCTTTTGTGTTCTTTTCCAGCACCTAGCTTTATTTTTCATTTTTATATCAAAACAATGGCAGATAATATTTTTGTCACTGTTTCTGTAATTTGGTTTATTTATCTATAAATATTTCAAAATTTCGTTACTTTTTCATTTTTTAATTTATAGGAGACCAATTATTCTGATCTGGTAAGCTATTATGTCAACCGGTTTAAATAACTTTATTTTTAAAAAATTGTGAATTTCGTAATAAAATATCCTGTATTTGGTTTGTGAATTTCCTATTTAAATTATTTTCTGTCAATATAATTTTATAAAGTATTTATCGCATTAATGTAAAATACCGCATTATGAAACTGGATAGTATCACTGGTTTTGTGAAGCGACTTTATACCTGTGTTAGTGATTGGTATTTTTGGAACGCGTGCTACTTCCTTCTTCTTGATTTCAACTCGTCATGGCATGACTCAATTTTTAATTAGCTCCGGCTATTTTCCTACTAAAAGTCTGGTCATTTGAGTTTTACCGCTTATGGTAAGTGTTTCCGTTTCTTTTTGTTATTTGTCGTCTCAATAATGTATCATTATGACCCTACCTTTTTATTTTGCACGAAAACTTTGTATTTACAGCGGTCGACCGTTTGAGTTGGAAAAATGCTGTAGTGAGGCCATTTCTCTACCTTGTTGCCGAGGCATGGCAGTTTTTCTTTGAAGTAACCTTGCGTCTTCTTCATGCCTAATGCCGTTTTTTTTTAAGAGGATGTAACGCCTAGCTGGCGTTGGCAAGGGAGATGTCCCGAAGATGGGCCACATCTCAGGGAAAGTTCAGCCACCCCCTTTTTTTTTTGCATGTGCATGACACAGTAATAAGGTCGCAGCCTTTCTGAACTCTTTCAAATATGAAAAATAACCCAAATTTTGTTTTATGTCTTAAAACATGCTTGTAATTTTCTATAAAAAAAATTTTTTTGGGGTTCCCAACAGTTGACGTTAATTTCCTTAAATAATATATAATTATATAATATAAAAATGTAATTTACTACTTACTCAAAACCAAAGAACAGATAAATCATATTTATTGTTGTTATACTTTTGAAAAGTTTATTCTTTGTTTTTTACTATTGTTGAAATAAAAAAAAATATTAATTTAGTCAAACATATTTCATTTTTTTAAATTTCTTATTCATCAATTACCTTGCTCATTTTTTAAATAACACTGTTTGTTGCTCTATGTACTAATAATATTTGTATTATTATTATTATTATTAATATGAATGCGTAAGGGTGCAGGAGTGGGAATTTTGGCTCGTCCTCTTTGCTTCTACTTTTACGTTGGGGTCACGCCTACACAACTAGATCCTTGGAGCTTCCTATTTGTTGCATGTTTCTGGTTATTTCCACTAAGTCTCTCCTATGCTGCAAATGGTAGCATTTGTGTGGAGGTATTCCAGCATGCTAGAGTTTTCATGTTCGTCTTTTAAATTTCAAAGTATCGGTTTTATAATTTCGCGTTACAGTGGAGAGAATAATGCCTCTGCAGAATATATGTAACAAATTGTGAAATATTTCATATTTCATAAGCACATTTGTGTTTCATTTTACATAAGTACCTACTTTAGTGCCATACACATTAAGTTACAAATATGTCTAACAACGTTTGTGTTCTTTGACGAATCTATTCAATTAAAACCTTGATGTTGACTGCCGATAGCTGGAAACGTGCTTTTAGCTTCGCATACAGACNCGACGAATCTATTCAATTAAAACCTTGATGTTGACTGCCGATAGCTGGAAACGTGCTTTTAGCTTCGCATACAGACCTTAGAAATTCATCGGATTCTCAAACGTCTCGCAAAAGATGAACTCACAAGCTTCGTTCGTGAATTCAAGCTCNGACCTTAGAAATTCATCGGATTCTCAAACGTCTCGCAAAAGATGAACTCACAAGCTTCGTTCGTGAATTCAAGCTCGGTTTACGAGATATTTAAGAGACCTTTAAGAGACAGTCACCTCTTATACGCGAGGAGTTTACGGGACCGCATACGAAATGTTTAAGAACTCCACCCTTAATGCTTAGCAATAGGGTAGGTAAGAAAAAGAAATTGGCCTGCCGGTCTCCCTCTCTTCGTTCGGCTCCGTTACTACTCGTCACGAGGTTGGTCACAGTGTTAAACTTGATTATGGTCTTATGTATTTAGTGCATTTGTGTGCCGTTTGGCATTGNGTCACGAGGTTGGTCACAGTGTTAAACTTGATTATGGTCTTATGTATTTAGTGCATTTGTGTGCCGTTTGGCATTGCAAGTCATGCAGAGTTGAGTTCGTGTGATTAGCTTCCGTTCAAAATTCATAATTCATTTTTGGCTGCACATTTTAAATTGTATGCGTAGATTAACTTGGATGCTGTCGCACAACTACAATCTTAGTGAAAAGTTTAATTGTTTTTTGTAAGTTTTAAGCTGTCTGATTGAGATCATTATGTGCCTNACAACTACAATCTTAGTGAAAAGTTTAATTGTTTTTTGTAAGTTTTAAGCTGTCTGATTGAGATCATTATGTGCCTTTATTTTTAGTTATGCTCGTCTCATTGACGAGTTACAATGAAATTAATGTGCCGCGTCCCGTAGGCACTACGCACGCAAGTTTTTGATGAATATATGAGTCATATCACGCCACGATCTTCCTTGTACTTATGTTAATCTTTTAATCTCTTTTATATTTTGTATTTTGATTTATGTCTTAATTGCATTCATGGCCTTGGTAGGCCCGAAACGGCACCCGTGTAGCGACATAAACATATCAAAGGTTTAACAATGGGAGAGGGGATTGTGAACCTTACATTTAAATTTAATACACAAACGTTGCATAATACTGCTAACTGTACCGTAATGCAAATAGACTAAGTATATCATTTTATAATACTCTACTAACTTTAAAGCTTAATTTTAAATTCCACCACTTTTATGGGATGAGCAAAGCTGCCTATTTTATACTCATCCTTTCAATTTTTTTTATACACGATACGGTTAAATACAATATTTATTTAAGATACATTGAATGATTTACATAATATTTTTCATTCAATATATCCTTTTTGCGGGTAAAACAAAAGGGGTGAAGATTACACAAAAACTAATGAAACAAGTTTTGGTCTCCGCTCAAAGTCGATAAACGTAAAAAATTCTTGCTTGCAACACTTTAAAACATAAATGAATGTGAACCTGGAAGGGTTAAGTTTTATCATTACTTATCGAAACTTGCCGCAATATCCATTTTATGGGAAAAGTAGCTGTATCCGTGTCTTCTTCGCCCGGATTTTTAACTTTGTCGTTGAACATATATTTGCTTGATGAAATAAATCCGAATTTGTTCTTGTCTACGCTTGCCCGGAAAACTGAATGTCAATTAAATTTCTGTTTAAAATGTTACGTTGTCAGTGTATTGCAAAACATTCTTCATGGCAGGTTTAAGGAAATTCAAAATTCTATCACTTCGGTTTTAAACCAACAATATAACAATGCAACCTCGTAAGATTATTTGCAAACGAAATATCCTTTCAGAATAGAGAAAAATTTCAAAGGAAGAGAATGGTCTGATTTCTGCTGCTCAGTTTCCTGTTGATATAGGTGATTATGCTTAGGTTGGTTTAATGTTTTCTTCGCAGTGACGATACAGTGAATATACCCAGTATTTTTCCGTAGCGCCGCAATAAACAGTCATAAAAACCATAATTTTTTTTTAATATTTTTAAATACTCAAAAGGATCGGCGACAACGGCTTTCATGGTACTTGTTGTGATATATGAACGCAGCACTTCGGGCGACTTTATCATTTGTATGGAATGGAATGTAATAAGTGGGCATAGAGAGCAGGATGAACGAAGCAGGGCTCGTTTGTGGTGGTGCAGCCGGCCTGCTGTCCTATCGACTTGGGCAGAACGGCACTCTGCACCGCAGTGCACCCCCGCGGACATGTAACGAAGTTCCAGTAACTAGGTTAGCGCCGAGCGAAGCAGTAACTACTTTGTTCTCGAGGAAACGTGTACTCGCGCTTGCCATTTCTACATGCTCCAGCCTAACTCCGACCTCTTTGTNGGTTAGCGCCGAGCGAAGCAGTAACTACTTTGTTCTCGAGGAAACGTGTACTCGCGCTTGCCATTTCTACATGCTCCAGCCTAACTCCGACCTCTTTGTTCGACTTGCTCGTGTGGTGTGCTTAAGATTACCTGCCCTCCGACTGTTAAGTTAGGTTTATAGTCATAACACTGCCGGTTTCAATTAGACTGTAAACTTTTAGGAATTCTGAGTGGCGTATTAATTCAAACTAAAACATAAATGTCCGTGTGCCAATAGACATAACATATTATTACAGATATTCTCAAAATATCAGTAGGCTTTTGCTTATGATGATTAAAATTCGTGATTAAACTGGAATTGGCGTCATGATCCTCATTAATCTGGGTGTACACGAGAGGCCAATGTCGCTGTGACATAGCTACCACGGTTCGTAAATATAGCGTAGTAATAAATAGTAACGATTTGCTGGAGGTAGGAGAAGAGAAAAAACAAAAAATGTCTACAATAAGAAGTCTATATAAATTAACGCCAAGATACGACATTATTGCACAGTAATGCGACCGGAGGTTATATATGCCACAGAATGCATTGCTATGAATAGAAAAATGTCTGCTCGAGAAATTAGAAATAAAAGAAAGGCAGATCTTAAGGAAAATTCTTGGTGCAATCAAAGAAAATGGTGAATTCGGAAGACGACACAATCATGAACTCTACACACGTGTAGAAAATATCAAAGATACCATTCGTAGGAGGAGAATTGTTTTCTATAGCTGTATTGCCCCTATGGATCCTACAAGGTTGAGCAATAGGATCTTTAATTACTTTTTCAACAAAAAAACCTAGGAGGCGTGGCTTACCGAGGTAGAGAAAGACTTACAAGAAGTGGAGATAACACAGGAGGATATCCAGAAACGTATTCCGCTCAAGAAGAAACTCCAAGAGCACCATGGTTTCCAAGAAAAGAGGAAACTAAAAACTGGCAAATCATGGACTGAAGCGAGGAAGGAACAGCATAGGATATGAATGCGGGAATACTGGGTGAAAGTTAAAGCCTAGGGCTCAAGGAAAGGAAATGGACAGTTGAAATAGCTTGGTCCGTAGATGGCCGATAATTTTTTTTTTTTATCAGTGCCTGACTTGCTTAAAACATATCAGTTTACATGGCGTACCTTAGTATCTCATGTTTGCCTAATTTGGTAGAAACCGCTGGATTATTTTCCGAGATAAAAGTACGTAAAATGGTNGGATTATTTACCGAGATAAAAGTACATAAAATGAAGGTTAAAACAGGCCATGTATTACTTGGCTTATTGGACTCTTGTGTAGGTGGTTAGAGTTAATGTGAGCACTCTCTAAATCAACCTTTGAAAAATATCACTGCCCAAAACTGCACATATTTTAATGTAAGCTAAGGCCGCAATACTCACAGTTGGCAGTGAACCACGAGAAGTAGTTCCATGCCTTAATGTCGTTCTAGTCTTAAAGTTAACCACTTTTGTCATCTGCAATTCACTTCATTTTTATTGTTTGCAAATTAATAAATATAAAGTGTTGTCATTTCAAAAAAATTTTGTTTTTGAACGCTTTCACGTCATCGCTTGGCTGATACAACGTTCTAGTTGCCTGGTTCATTGTTTTCTTTAGCAAGTTCATTGCTTGTTATTGCTTTCTGCCGCATTTCAGCGTAGTTTCTTGCTTCGAAAATTCTTGAAATTTTACACAAGAATTGTGCTAACCTGCAAAATGTGCTAACTCATGCAATTTAAGTCGGTATNCGAAAATTCTTGAAATTTTACACAAGAATTGTGCTAACCTGCAAAATGTGCTAACTCATGCAATTTAAGTCGGTATAAATGTTAAACCTGGAATAAACTTAAACTTCATATGAATGTGTTTTGTTACAATTGCGAAATGTGTTGCAATTCTGAGAGACTTAATAAATGCGTGTGTTATTTAGTATTTACGTGATACTCCAGATGTTTATTTACGAGTTGATAACTCGGCAGGTAGGTATATATCTCATTTTGAAACAATAACGACATGAAAATGTTTTATACTGCATGTGAAACATTCATTGGGCAATAGGAATGCGCTAAATCATTGTTAGGTATAACGTCTGGCCGGACAGTTTAATTTGAATAAGCAGATAAACAGTTTTAATCAGTAAGTAAAACACTAGCTTACACGACTAACCTAAAAGGTCGGTAATTTCTAAACAAAAAAAAATTAAGGGGGGAATCTGACTTTGCATTTAACGTGTGGATGCTTTTCATGAAGTGTATTGTAAACAGACAAGTATTGTGTTATTAGTATTCTGATGAAGATACGCCCACATCAGTGTAGTCGTGTAAATTTTAAAAGCATTGACCAATATTTTTCGTAAGCAAAGCAGTAGGCCAAAGCAAAAGTCAGTGTTATGTGCTTTAAAAACTGCGTAGCTGGACGAATTTGCACGAAACTTGCATCGACTGGTAAATATTGCCATGGAATATGCTACGAAAATTCGGATCAATTCGATTCCGCCATTGAGTTTCATGGCTATTATTTTCTTTACTCGTAATGTAATAGCAACGCCCGTCATTTGTTTATGAGTAGCTATGGATTAAAATAGTGATTTGTGAGGTATTTCAGTAGAAATATCGAGTGTACATAATATTTTATAATATTCTACTAGTAGGTATAAAACGTAGGTTCTGGCGCAGGCATCATGCATCAGTATTCAGGATTCGCCTTCCAACTCGGTTGACGAGGTGGTGGCGGCTGGCTGGCGCTTCGAAATTTCCCATTTTTTCCTTAAAATGGCTCGTTAAACTATCGAAAAAGCCAGTTTTCAACTTGTTAACCCTTAATTTGATAGCGTATTTTTCTGAAACATTTTGTTCAATAATGTCACCTCAATATTTGAATTTGTCCTTCCTGTTAATTTGGCCGTACTTGGTTTTCATTTTCTTTGGAGCTGTCTTAATATTGGTCATGTATTCTGTTTTCTCAATAGAGACTTATAGACCTGTCTTTTCGGCTTGCTAATTCAGTAGTTCCATCTGTCTGGGGGCTATTTCAACTGAGTCTGAGAGAATTGCTAGTTCATCTGCGAATTCTAGGTAATCGATTGGCAGGTGGTCTCTTCTGTAGCCTTTTCAGATTCTCTCATAAATTTGGCTTTCTTTCATTGATTTTCTCTATTCTCTTATAACTTTCCCAAGGATACAATTAAAGAGTAATGGCGAGAGTCTTTAACCTTGCCTGACTCCTGTTTTAATCTCAAACTATCTTTGAATTTCACATCTGAATTTCACTTTGGAATTAGTATTAGTTAATTTTTACTTGATAAATTTTTTTTTTNCTATCTTTGAATTTCACATCTGAATTTCACTTTGGAATTAGTATTAGTTAATTTTTACTTGATAAATTTTTTTTTTTTATTGCCAAGGCCCAACTCTTTGAGGATATTGCTCAATACGTCTCTGTCAGTTGAGTCATACGCATTTTTAAAATCAACAAAAGTGATGACAAAATGTTTGGCCCTCCTTTTTAAGAATATTATTATTGACCTACGGTTATAGATCTGTTCTACACATGGNCGATGACAAAATGTTTGGCCCTCCTTTTTAAGAATATTATTATTGACCTACGGTTATAGATCTGTTCTACACATGGACTATTTTCCCTGAAGTCTCATTGGTATTCGCCAAGTTACGGATCAAGTCATTTCTCAGCTTTTGTTAATAGTACTTTGAATAGGATTTTGTAAGTAACTGGTAAATGTTAGATTCCTCTGTAGTTCTTTACATCAATTTTATTGTCCTTCTTATGCAGTGGATGTATTAGTGCTGTTGTCCAGTCCAGTCTTGGGGGATTTCCTCAGTTGTACAAATATTTTGAATAATTTCCGTCAATTTGTATATAAATTTATAATTCACATGCTTTCAAGGTTTAGCGATTACATAATCTTCTCCAGGTGCTTTGTTATTCTTGGGTGATTTGATAATTTCAATTATTTATTTAATGTCAGGGGTCGAGAGTCAGGTTGTTGGGCAGATTCTTGATAAAAGATGAGATTTTATTTGGTGCTTTCTCTTTTTAATAAGTTCTTGAAGTATTTAGCTTAGATTTTGCAATTTTCCTTGCTGTGAATTATTTTCCCATTTTGATACTTAAAAAAAAGGTTTGGAGAAGAGAATTTACTCAAATTTTGTTTGAAAGTTTTATAAAAGTCTCTTGTATTGTTCTTTCTAAACTACATTAATTATTAATGTATTAAACATTTCGTTACCATATTATATTTATTTTCATTCAATGAATATATAACTAAAGACAGCATCTATTAGGGAGCTATTTTTGTGTAATTTCATCGTATTTAGAATTTTTTAAAAATTATACAGGCAAGGAATGTATTAAAAGAACTCGTTATATTTTTTCAGTTGGGTTTGAATCTTAAATCTGAGTATGCACATATGCCCACATTAAAAGTTTTTTTATATTAGGACCAGACTTGTGAAATTCAGTTTTCAAGTATCATTTCCAGCTTCAGGTATGTATAAANAAAGTTTTTTTATATTAGGACCAGACTTGTGAAATTCAGTTTTCAAGTATCATTTCCAGCTTCAGGTATGTATAAATGTATAAGCTCTTTATAACCAGAGGTAATTATTAGCTAAAATTAAAAATAATATATTGGTAATTAATCGCTGCTTTTCTGAAAAATACAAAAAGTGTCTCCTAAAATTGTATAAATCTACATTACTTACTACACTGAACACGAATTTACTAGGAGTATCGCGATATTCGCNTGTCTCCTAAAATTGTATAAATCTACATTACTTACTACACTGAACACGAATTTACTAGGAGTATCGCGATATTCGCAGTACATACTACCAAAAGCGATAGTGGGGAGGGGCTATGAAGATCGGAGAAATTTTGTGTTAAAACGCTTAAAACTTATGTAATTGACATGTCATTTGGGGTCCTTAACCACGTTATTTGAAAGAAGACCTAACCTAACTTAACCTAACTTCACGATATGTGATTACAGGAGGGTGTGTGCTGACACGTGATAGTGTGTTAGAAAAAGTGTAATAAGAAAGGACGCGTCGGTTCATCCACCCCCTGTGATTCCACTATCGTGAAGTTAGGATTAATTTGGTTAGGTATCCTGCATTTGACGTGACTGGCGGCAGCAGTACGAAAGCAATACTGTACAGTACAATTTACTACACTATATACACTTTCCATGCTTAAACTCGACAATTATTCACGTCACTCACCCATGTAAGCGGCGAATATAGCTCCTTGGTGATGAATTGCTGATAACTCACGTATAGGACACATAATCTATTTAATTTGTCTAAACTCCGCGAAAACTCCGAGTTTCTATAAAATATATTTTAACACTTCTCATGGAAACTGTTTCAAAGAAACACTCGTATTTCCGCACAATAATTAGATTTAATACGTTACATGGAAATAATCGCAAAGAAACAGGCGTAATAGCACTCGAAAATCGCAAGCATTCATACGGTCAAATTCACACGGAATACTGGACTTCCGCGCACTACCAGCATACAGCCGTCACGTGGAACAGGTAAAAATTAAACCGAAAGACCAAAATCGATGCGCATTTGTTTCCTGTCTCTGTGCATTGTTGTTCAACAAATTATCATTGTCATACACATAATATTCACGTAAACAACACCTATGATCATTTTTTGTATGTTATGCTGTATATACATATTTTTTCTACTACTTATATATTTCGTAGTACAATCATCTCTTGAATATCACGAAGATAAGCGTTGCAAAATTTAACGTAACCTGATGATATTCTCACACTACTTGATTACCGTGGTTTATAGCTGTATAACCTTAGCGTGTCGGCAGAGACATACCCTGTGGATAACGTTTTGTAAATTAATGTTTAGTTTCCACAGGTGTTCTCGCATTGAACACGATTCAGCGACCTCTTAAGACCTCGCTGTTAAGAGCCATCCAAATCTCTTCACCCTCCCTCTTCGCGATTCAGCAACCTGATTGAAATATATTTTACATATATATTACGTATTTTACCGCAAAAATACAGAGATCTTATAGCCCTCCTCACTAACACATGTAATGGTGTGTACTGCAAATTACGTTATCCCCCCACGAAATTCGTATTAAGTGTGATTAGACATGTACATATATCAATTTTGTTGTATTATTTTACCATTTTTCGGAAAAGCCGTGATTCTTAATAATTTCCGAAATATTTGCTTCATAGCAATTTTTTAATCAAATCAGTTTATAATAGGATGATTACGATATAGTGTTAAAATAAAAAATTAAATTTTAAATCTTTGTTTTTAAAATTTATTACCCCTATATCACTACAAAATCACTCAAAAAATATTCATATTCGTTCATATAAAGTGCACTTACAGTCCTTCGCTAACAGGAATCCAAGTATTTTTGGCACTTATAAACTTTGAGCTTTCATACAATAAGTTTGAAGACAACGTCTTCATAGCAGACCCAGCAGGTTCGGCCTTCAGAAGTGTATTCGACGACGATGCGTTGACTGGGTGGTAGCAGCCGGTGGCGACATAGGAACTAAATAACCATCCCTCACACCACAGACGAAGGCTGCAAGAAGTCTCCCTGACGGAAGCGACACCGTGTTGTCGGTGAGGACTGTAGTCTAACTTTGCATGACCTTACATGTTTGCAGTAAGTATCGGTGCGGTAGAACAGCGACCCACATCATAAGCACAAATATTTAATGCTGTTTGGATTATTCATATAGCCATGAATTTCATGATTACGTGCGATGTGTTGGTGAGATAATACCTTGCCACAGTAGCTGCAGGGACAAGTTTTCTCTGGTGGAGGCGATTCAACCGAAGAAATATTTGTTGCAGTAATAGCTGGCTGACATTTCAACCGAAGAAGTCGATGGCATCGTACCAACCTCGCTCAATGGCACTTCTGCTGGACCCTCGACCAACTTCTTCATAATACTTATTCCAGTTACCATCAACTGCTGAGACGATCTTCCTTTCACCAAGACCACTGTCAAACTAAGCTACGTAACATAAACCCACTTACTTACACATCCGCAAGATAAAGCAAAAAGTACAAGAACAATCCATCAGATTAAAGATGGTCATGTTTCAAACCCCTACCCAACAAACACTAATCGGTCGTTATTCACATAGTGATGTATTGCAATCCCTTTTACTCTTGTCAGGAAAGCACAAGTCCTAACAAGCATACAACATAAATTTAAATTTTTTTTAATCACAATTTTTTTTACAATTTTTTATGTTTAAAATTTATAAATTTTATAATGTATTACCTAAAGGTACAAAAAAAACTTCTGTGTCAACTTTAAAATCTGTTATCGTCATGGATTTAAAAAAATTTCGATATATCTTACGACTGCCATATCAGCTGCGAAAAATAAAACATTTACATAATTTTACTTATAGTAAATGTTTTATTTTTCTGTCGTTGGTAAGATACTCGTAACGATTTCCATATGTATATATATATATATGTGTGTGTGTGTGTGTGTATTAGTTTACATATTAGTATTAATACTTATACTAATACATATGAAATTTTCTTGTTTTTACTTTATATATTACTCATTAATTATTTTAAAAAAGCAGAAAAGTCCAGTTTTTAATATTTTTTATTGCCTTCTTTTCTCAAACTGTTCCCAAGTACGCAACACATCAGAAGGAAGCATGGCATCACACTCCAGATTCAGAGTCAACAAATGCTGTATCAGAAATTTATATTTATATAAATTTATGCATATATGGAAATCGTTATGAGTATCCCATTAGCAGTAAAAATATATATAGACACGCCTGACAGGAAAAAAATTAATCTGAGAAAATGTTATACAGAGAGCGTAAAGAAAATTCGACCACGAACACTCGAAGGTGCTCAACTCTATATCTGAGATTATGGGAAGTTACCACTACCCGTAATATATTCGCCTTTAACAAAAAAAATACATATGTATGAGGACGACAAAAATTTTTATCGCGAGCTGCGAGCTGCGCACCGCTGCCAACACTCCCCCCTCCCCCCTAAAAAACACCCTCCAACCCTTTTAGACAAACTCTCATCCACGGCATCTGTTCAACTTGTAAGCTGATAATGCACACACACGCACGCATGCGCGCACGAGGGCAGTCATCACGTCGTTTGCGCTCCTTATGAGCCATATGAAAAAATATGTATATGGCTAAGATTTTTTCCCGAGATGCAAGTCTCCAGACTTACTTACAGAAATATTCCTGTGCAGAAATCACTGTACTTTTTCTTGAACAATTGCTGAACATCGATGAAAGTAAATGTGCCATAATCCATTGAAATTCACATCCACACACGCGCGCACACGCACACACACACACATACTAACATATATATATATATATATATATATATCAATTACTGCAACTACATTTGCGATGTTTCCCAGTGAACAACGGCTAACATTGCGACCGTCAATTGTTTTTCCTATCCATAAAATTTTAATTTCTAGCCTGCACAGAGCCTATAAACATTTTAAAAAAATTGAAAAATTTACAAGAGGAGACCAGCCAAACACGAATAAAATTTACATATGTGTTTGAGTCCAGTATAAGAGGATGACGAACGACAAAAACTCGTCATGTTTTCTCGCGTCGCATCGAAGCTGGAGACTTCAGCTCTATGTGTAAACCTGATCCGTCCTCTACTTGTAAAGAAAACCAAAGAATTTTGGCGCGTAAAAATAAAATTATACTGAAAATTCATCTGAAAACAAAATACATCAACTGCTAAATACAGAGAAAAATTATTATGCGCTTGCAGGGCAATATATTGATGACACCCTCTCTCACGTGGCAGATGACCTAGAAAAATTTCATTCTACTAGCGAAGTCCATAACTATCGTACAAGGCGTACTGGAAACTTATATATACATTTTACTCTCTTTCACACTTTCAAAAATGATTTTACTTTTCAATTGTTAAAATTGCCTGTTCGTTTAAAAGAGCTCTGTTACAGGAACCCCTAACTACTTAAACATAGTATTAAGAATAATTTTACTTACAAACACATTTTGCACGATTGACGAATTTTTTAATTACTTTCAAAATAAGTAACTGTTCTAAAATTATTATAGCTTACAATAACTTACTTTAATTATATTATGGAAACATTACATAACTGTATTATGTAAAATTTCTGCAACTGTGTTATGTAGATACTTTTGTAACTACACTACATTGTGTAAATATTTGTGGAATTGTTTTGTAAATGAGTATGCTATGGTTTTTGCTGAACTGATGTATGTTCATTTATGTGTAAAATGTGTTTAATGTTATATAATTTTA
Source organism: Clitarchus hookeri (assembly GCA_002778355.1). Lineage (NCBI taxonomy): Eukaryota > Metazoa > Arthropoda > Insecta > Phasmatodea > Phasmatidae > Clitarchus > Clitarchus hookeri. Next base: position 20,223 of record NQII01006912.1, on the reverse strand, counting down.
TAATTTCGTATTGACATGTTCCATATCCCCATTGTCTGCAAGACATGTAAAGTGATTACCGAAGTGAATTGAAAAATAAATAAAGCAAATAAATAAATGTATATCGCAATTCACATCCTGTGTTCCGTGAATCATTTCAGCCATCCCGAGCAATTGTTTTGCATTCGACGCTTGTATATTCCACCCCGATAACACGAGAATTTTGCATATCGAATGGCTACAGTACATATTCACTCTGTATTGAAGCCTTTTCATGCGCCATCAGTTGTACATTCCAATGCCATTGTTATAGTTTTGCACGTACAATCCACATTGTATGGACAAACAAAACCGGTTGAAGACACGAATTAAGGCAGCTACATAGAAGATAATGCGAATCCCCTTCCCCTTAATAAAGAATGTATTCGAGACCAATGTGTCTTCCGCATTTTGTTTCTGAACACCGGTGATATTTCGAGGCGACTTACAAGGTAAGTCGTGCTTATAATTAAGTGTGTTAATAATCTTAAAGTTCGTTTCTTTCATTTATCAGAAAATTTCCCCCATTCTGCCAGTCATACAACGGACCACGGACATCTCTATCTGTAAAAAAATTATCACTAATACAGGTATCCAAATTGAGCTCGCATATTCCTTCCGTGATATTACATGTGCAAGCGAAAAAAATAATAATAACTGTGTGTACTACCCAATCGTGTTCGGTTGCCAACCTCCAGATGGAAACCATCGTGTCTTCGACACTGGTGCGTGTACAGAGGTCAGTAGCGCGATACCCCAGTCCCTGGTATTTACACAAGAGAGAGTCATATGAAAAATTAGCTGCGAAACACATCGTGACGTACACGAGGCACAATCACACCGAAATTTGTAATACTTATTGCAAAAAAAAAATTCAAGCACCCGAAACTGCGAATGAAAATAATATTTACCGTCCACCGCCAATAGAAAAACATCCCCGCCGAGAGCTGGAGCACGCCTGAACAGTAAAAATAATTACGCCAAAAAGTACAAGGAAAATTTTTAAATATAAACAAGTCGTTAGAAATTGGGAGTTCTGGTACAGGGGCTGGTGGCTGGGGACGAGGAACAAGTCGACCGCCATCTTGGATGACATCATGTGGAAACCTCCTGGTCTGTCATTTTTCGCCCCCAGCGATCATCTGGGATTTCCATTTTTTTTCCTCCTGCTCCATCACTCCACCTCAGAACATCATGCTCTTGCAATCCGTTTGGGTTTTTTCTCATATTCCTGCTAGTCTCTCTCGTCTCCCATGTTCTAACCCTCGGGGTTTTTTGCGCATATGCTTCATGTTCTACCTCTCGCCTCCCACCCCCAGGGTTTAATCATAGTTCTCCCATTCTCTCACTCTCTCTCGTCTCCACATTCTCCCAGTCACCTTCCCACCTGTCTCGTCCAACCTATCTCTCTTCCTCACCCATTTCCTATACCCCCTCCCATCGCCCACCCCTGGGGTTTTCTCATATGCCTCCTTCTCTCGTTTCCCACCCCTGAGTTTTCTCAGAGTCCTCCCGGTCTCCTTCCTGCCTCTCTCGTTCGTTCTTTCTCTAGGGGGGTTTTCTCATATTCCTCCCACCCCTCTCACTTGCTTCTTGCCCCCCTCCCATACCCACCTGTGAGGTTTTGTCAGTCCCCCAAGTCTCCTTCTTACCTCCCATGTCCTATCCCCCTCTCCCATCTTCCACTCCTGGAGTTTTCTCAAAGTTCTCACGATCTCCTTTATTGTTCTCCCACTCTCTCATTCCTTCCTACCTCTTGTCCCTTGGGAGGGTTTTCTCAGAATTCTTCTGGTCGCATTCCTACTTCTCTTTCGTCTCTCACATTCTATCCCATGGGGTTTTCAGAGTTCTCCTGGTCTTCTTCCTGCCTCTCTTGTTCGTTCTATCATTAGGGGGGTTTTCTCATATATCTCTCACCCCACTCTCTTGCTACTTGTGCTCTCCTCCATCACTACCTGGGGTCTTTATATCCCTCACCCATCACCAAAGAGTGTTCAGAGTGCTACAGGTCGCTGCTAGGATCGCCGGTATCAGAACTGCCATTTTTGTGTTTGTTGGTTCACCATATTTGTAAAAGATATTAATAAAAAATGCCGACAGTCTATCCAGAAACACAACCACAGTCCTGCACGTTTATAACAATAATAAAAAAATAAGTGTTTATTTTTCTAAGAACTAGCATTAAGGACGTCAACCTAAGGCGAAACGAACTATACACAGAGCATGCACATGCCCAATCTGGCATAAGGTGGAACACTGTATACACACTACCTTGCTGCATGCAGGCTGGAACGTAACCTGCACTCTGTAACTACCAGATGTGAAAAGAGTCTCGGTACCCCCATTTCCAGCACACGTCGGGTGGTAATTCTCCTAAGGGATGACAGTGTGTGCGCGAAAAAAATCCACTGTCTGTTACCCACCCATAGAATGTTGCAGATGAAATTGAAAGATAGCACCTGTAGACCAGACATTGCCTGGGTGTGGCCCCAGAAGAATAATAATTAACAGCCACTTGGCCCCAGACATCTTGATGTACACTGCAGAGACATAAAAACTGGTATAGGCGTGCGTATGCGAATAATAGAGGTATGGAACCAATCAGAGTAACGCGATGTGGTAGACAGCGCCTATATAAGACAACAAGCGTCTGGCAAAGTTGCTAGATCGGTTACTGCTGCTACAGAGGGAGGTTATCAAGATTTCAGTGAGTTTGAACGTGGTGTTATAGTCGGCGCACGAAAGATAGGACATAGCATCTCCGAGGTAGCGATAACATTTCGATTTTCGCATACGACCTTTTCACGAGTGTGCCGTGAATATCGGGAATCCGGTAAAACATCACATCTTCGACATCGCTGCGGCCGGATAAAGATCGTGAACAAACGGGACAAACTACGACTGACGAGAATCATTAAACGTGACAGACGTGCAACCCTTTCTCAAATTGGCGCAGATTTCAATGCTGGGGCATCAACAAGTGCCAGCATGCGAACTATTCAACGGGCCATCATCAATATGGGCTTTCGGAGCCAAAGGCCCACTCGTGTACCGTTGTTGACTGCACAACACGAAGCTTTACGGCTCGCCTGCGCCCGCCATCACCGCCATTGGACTGTTGATGACTGGAAACCAGTTGCCTGGTCTGACGAGTCTCGTTTACAATTGTATCGGGCGGATGGTCATGTACGGGTATGGAGACATCCTCATGAATCCATGGACCCTACATGTCAACAGGGGACTGTTCAAGCTGGTGGAGGCTCTGTGATGGTATGGGGCGTGTGCAGTTGGCGTGAATGGGACCCCTGATACGTCTAGATACGAATTTGACAGGTGACAGATACGTAAGCATCCTGTCCGATCACCTGCACCCATTCATGTCCATTGTGCATTCCGACGGACGTGGACAATTCCAGCAGGACAATGCGACACCCCACATGTCGAGAGTTGCTACCGAGTGGCTCCAGGAACACTTCCGATTTTAGATACTTCCATTGGCCACCTAAATCACCAGACAAGAACATTATTGAGCATATCTGGGATGCCTTGCAACGTGCTGTTCAGAAGAGATTTCCACCGCCTCGCACTCCTATGGATTTGTGGACTGCCCTGCAGGATTCATGGTATGAAATGCCTCCTGCATACCTTCAGACATTAGTCGAGTCCATGCCACTTCGTCTTGCAGCACTTTTATGGGCTCGGAGGAGGGGGGTGGCGAGTCTACACGATATTAGGCAGGTGTACCAGTTTTTTTGGTTCTTCAGTGTATATTTAGTATTCACCTCTGTCCATAAGACTGGGACATGCCCAGCAGCTGTGTGGTCCCGGTGCTCCTCCAGCCTGGGAAATAAACCAACGAGCATGTAACACACAGAGGAAGCAGGAGATAATGTGAGAGGAATAGAGTGTATGAAAAAATGTATACAATGCATGTTTACAAACTTTTTTTTCCTATAATGAATTTATTTATACTTCAAAAAATACATTCACCTGTGGTACATGCATGCTCAATCACACACCTCTTGCAATGCTATATGTCGAATTACACATCAGACGCACCTATCTTAGTACCCTGCAATTGTGTCGCGAATCGAACCCTAACCACTTCACGAATAGCTGGCTGTCTCGTGAGCGAAGCACCTACTCAACATCGGGAAACTTAGTTGTCATTATCTCTTGTTTGTAAAATCCGCTCATCAGCTTGTCACCATTCAAATCGACGAGATGACACATCTGTGGTTCGTAATGATGAATCCTGTCAACTCTGTAGACCTTTTCATCCAGTTCTGAGTATATGATTTTGCAAATGTTCTCTTCACTCATGATATCTGCACATAGTCACCAATCTGAGCTTTAGCCTAACACTTGTCCAATCTGTTCACATTTTTTAACATAGTCAACAGAAAAGAATCATCTTTAATGTCAACTGCGTTCATGTGGATTGTATGGTGAACTCGTTCATTGTAAACAGATATTAATAGAGGCAGCATGTCTAACCCCGCGACGAAAATTCTCGCCACCTGTCATTCTTCAGAGAGCAGTTAAATCATTCCATGATGTAGGACTTATTATCACCGAATGTACTGTAGTAATTAATTTTATTCGCATCCATTATCAAATGGAAGGCAGGATGTAGAATTCTCTGCCAAGATCCATCTGAAAATTATTAGGCAATACCTTATCTAGCAAAACCATCTTCATCGCATCGGCCACATCGAAACCTCGTTTCCAGCGAACTGGTACTGACCATCCATATTTACTGAAACATTTATTACTGTCAAAATGTATCTATAGCCCTTACTAACACCATCATACAAGATCATTTTAATTAGGTCAGCATGTTACTGATCTCTTAGCCCAAAGATGAGTACTTTTTGCCTACGATAATTACGGCGCACAGGCCGGTGAAGCTCAGCAGTGATCTGCGCATGAGACATAGTTTAATAGTATATATAACCCCTCCACGCAATTCTTCTAAAATATTCACAATCCCATTCGTGTGGGAATTATTACCAGCTGCTGAGATGCAATTAGCAGCCATAGACATGATACGAGCTCATTCACATCGTCCCAGAATACATACTCGAGCTGACTGCCTCTATCAAGCTTCGAAGTCAGACCCGAGCCGCTTTCTAAGCCAATGTCTGGAAACAGGTCGGCAACAATGTCGAATTTAATATGTCTCTCATACTTACATGCATTGCTGGAACCATCATTGTCTGCCAAATGTGCACTCGTGGGGCTAAGTAAATGCCTGTACTGGCGAAGTGTCTATCACGAATATCCTTCATGCTCGCACTTAAACAACAATTCGCAGAGGCCTGGGAATGCCCACAGTTCTTCATCATCAAACTTTATAAAATAATTTGTTAAAAAAAATGTGCTTGTTCCTCAAGAACCATTTCTTATTACATCAATAAACACTATAGGTTCCATCATTGAAACTCATTATGTACGAAGACAGGTAATTGCGAACAGCTGTCATGCGCAAGTTAGATCTGTCTTTTTACATTTCAATGTGGCTAAAGGCAAAAATCAGCAGTAGTATCCTTCTCCAGAAGTATCTTACGCTTTCTTCCACTCCTGGGTTCGAAATCGGGTTCAGTCTTCATTTCAGCAAGGGGAACAGTTTGTTGTTGTAAATTATCTAGCCGATAGGTGAGCAGTGGGAAGTTCACTTCCAATGCAGTATCACACTCCATGCACGCACGCTTACCCGCAGATGCTTATTGCGCACACTTTCAATTACACTATGTAAATCCTCGGGGGTAGCGGTCATTGTACTAATAGCAAAAACAGAATATTTATAATATACATTTAGGTGATGGCTCTCTGCTCGATCAGTTTTGTCATATTATCTTCAGATGTGGAGATTCACTGGAATACTGCATCTCGCACATGCTGGCAATGTTTCCATTTATCATTGTCTGCGCGCAAGTCAGTTAGGACACTACCAATCCTGTGTCATACAAGCTCTTCAATATCCACTAGCCCAGCACCCAAAGTATGCTTCTATCTCCTCGATCATGTGAGTAAGAACTCTTTTAGATAGTTCTACTGCAGTGCTGATTTTCGGTTCCAAGTTGACCATAGTCCCTAGCTTAGTACTTAAAGCTTCCAGCTTGCTCTAACTTTCGGTCGATACATTAAGGTGTTCGTCCAGTTTAGCAGAGAGGGCGATAAAAATCTTACTGTCAGCCTGCCCGACTACAGCATCGAACTTCGTCTCCACTTCAGAGAGCTTGTTTCCCAAAGCAGCCAGTTTGCCTGCACCCTCACTCACCACATTATGGTGATCCATAAATGTAGCTGACAGAGCAGTAAGATCTCTGTTGTCAATTCAGTGNCCTGCACCCTCACTCACCACATTATGGTGATCCATAAATGTAGCTGACAGAGCAGTAAGATCTCTGTTGTCAATTCAGTGGCATAAGTCATCGAACTTCGTCTCCATAGCCAAGAGCTTGTCACCTAAAGCAGCAAGTTTGTGAACATCACCAGTCAATGCATGAATTTGAGCACCCATCATAGCAGACCCCATACTGACAGCAGCGAGGTTCGATTCCATGTTGACCACAACCTCACCGCTATTTCTCTACAGTACAGAGTGTAAATGCCTACTTTTTATTTAATAACGCAGGCTGACGTAAGCTGATGGCAGTGCCGACTGCAGCCTGCATGGCTTATGACGAAGGCAAGGCGAGTGTAGTAGACTTACTACGGCTAGGGGTTACAGTGCTGAATGCATGTAATTATAACAGCCGACCGCTGTACGAAGGAGTCTCCATGGTCCAACTCGGCCTCGACTGGCTTAAATGCTCGCACCGCTATGCATCATTCATAAGTATTTACACGTCGCGTGTAAAAAAANACTCGGCCTCGGCTGGCTTAAATGCTCGCACCGCTATGCATCATTCATAAGTATTTACACGTCGCGTGTAAAAAAACTAATGACATTTGGTTTATTCACATGCCAAAGGAAACAGAAGCCACATACTAATAAGCGATAGGCCAGNTAAAAAAACTAATGACATTTGGTTTATTCACATGCCAAAGGAAACAGAAGCCACATACTAATAAGCGATAGGCCAGCGCTGCTTTGCGTCACTGGAGCAACCTCTTCAGCGCGGGGGTAGAACAAGCCCTGAGGAGGGTTCTTGTCCACCAGTTGTCTTTTATTTGAATTACGGTGTAAAAGAGAAGCTAACCCCCTCCCTCCTCCCGNGGAGGGTTCTTGTCCACCAGTTGTCTTTTATTTGAATTACGGTGTAAAAGAGAAGCTAACCCCCTCCCTCCTCCCGCACAAATAAAATAGTCATCCATAAGCCATGCTCGCTTTGATCTTAGGGCAAGCCGAGTTTCCCCGGCAAGTGCTGGTTCCCATTATCATTTAACCCCCCTCCGACTCTGCCTGCAGAGATCGTGGGAGGAGGTAGCAGTGAGGCTTCTATCTAGTATTGTCCCTTTCAGTTCGGTATTTTGAATACTGCAGGTTTCGTTATTGACTGGATGAGCATTTATTAAAATCTTCGGCCAGACTTTTATTGTAAGATAGCTGATTGTAAACCTGAATAATTCCGTAAATTTATTCGCGTTAGATCTGGGTAAAGACATTGCCTGTATTGAAGTGAGATGGTAATGACTGTGATCATGAGGTTTTGTTTATAAACAGTTATATAATTGATATGTGTTTCATTATTTTTGTATTTTTAATTATTTCTCAATCCCTGAGGCGCTGTAAGGTACCCGAGTCCTAAGACAGGCTGGAAACGTACGTTTGCAGTCTTGGTGATATTTGTTTGTTAATGTTAATAGTGAGTTTGAACGTGGTGTTATAGTCGGCCCATGAGAAATGGGCCATAGCATATCTAAGGTAGTGATGAAATTTAGATGTTCGCGTACGACTTTCACGAGAGTACAGTGAATATCGGGAATCTGGTAAAACACCAAATCTTCGACATTGCTGCGNTTTCACGAGAGTACAGTGAATATCGGGAATCTGGTAAAACACCAAATCTTCGACATTGCTGCGGCCGGAAAAAGATTGTGAACGAAAGGGACAAACAACGGCTGACGAGAATTATTAAACGTGACAGACATGCAACCCTTTCTCAAATTGGCGCAGATGTAAACGCTGAGGCATCAATAAGTGCCAGCGTGCGAACTATTCAACGAACCATTATTAATATGGGCTTTCGGAGCCGAGGCCCACACATGTAACGTTTTTGACTGCACGACACAAATCTTTACGCCTTTCCTGGGCCCGCCAACACCGCCATTGGACTGTTAATTACTGGAAACTTGTTGCCTGGTCTGAGGAGTCTCGTTTCCAATTGTATCGGGCTGATGGACATGTACGGGTATGGAGAAATCCCCATGAATCCATGGGCCTTACATGTCAACAGGGGAATGTTCAAACGNTGATGGACATGTACGGGTATGGAGAAATCCCCATGAATCCATGGGCCTTACATGTCAACAGGGGAATGTTCAAACGGGTGTAGGCTCTGTCATGGAGTGGGGCGTTTGCAAATGGAGTGAAATGGAACCCCTGATACGTCTAGATACGACTCTGACAGGTGACAGATACGTAATGTTACGAACTAGCTTTTATAAGCCAATTCGTAATTGCACTCATTCATGACCATTGTGCATTCCAACAGACGTGGACAATTCCAGCAGGATAATAAGACACCCCACACGTCGAGAGTTTCTACCGAGTGACTCCAGGAATACTCTTTTTACNCGTCGAGAGTTTCTACCGAGTGACTCCAGGAATACTCTTTTTACTTTAGACACTTCCAATGGCCACCTAAATCATCAGACATGAACATTATTGAGCATATCTGCGATGCCTTGTAACATGCTGTTCAGAAGAGATCTCCACCGCCTCGCACTCCTATGGATTTGTGGACTACCCTGCAGGATTAATGGTGCGAATTGCCGCCTGCATACCTTCATACCTTGGGTCGAGTCCATGCCACGTCGTCTGCGGCACTTCTGCGTGCTCGCGGGGGTCCTACACGATATTAGGCAGGTGTACCAGTTTTTTTTTTTTCTTTTGCTCTTCAGTGTATATGAACGACACATTTATGCAAGACAGATCAAATGTAGGCGACATATTTTTCATGAGACTAACTTGTCTCATCTAAAACTAGTCTGCCAATTGTTACGCTAGGGCATTGTGAAGAGAACCTGTCCCTATTCTACAATATCTCGACATTCATTTTCAAACTAATGTTTTGTGTTTTGTTCGTACAAATCTTTATGATATTGTTGTGGCTTGCTAGTTATTATAGTGATAATGGCATTGTATCTGTATGCGATTTTCAACATACTGCCACCACGAGTCAAATGTCTTCTGGCCATGTGGGCATTAGGGTCATCGGTGTAGTCCAGACGCATTGCCCTGTCATGGCTGCGCCTCCGATGTCCCTCAACCAAAAGTACTTTAGTATGGGGCCGAGGTCAGCTCGTGCCCATTCCATTCCACGACACCTGTGTGTTTTCAAGAGGAAGTGGACCAGTACATCTACGTCCCTCTCTCAGCCATTCCAATGCTGTTGAATTTCTTCACGCTGAAATTCCTCCTTGGGCCACAATGGTTTTACCACAAAGGACTTGAATGGTCCGCCACTTCACCAAAACTACCATGATTGTCCATCATTCAAGCACAGTCTGGGAGGCAGGGACTCCTTTTGGTATACCAAGCATGTCGACCACCAGGGAGTTTCCCTCTTTTGTTAACTTCGGTTCTTCAAGACTATCCAGTGGTACCACAAGAAGGTAGTGGAATCCCTTAAACTGGTAGACGGTATGCTATCCATTTCTTGTGTCACGCATCAACTTACTCTCAATTACCAGAGCTGGCAAGAGCTCTGACACTTTGCAGATCAGCTACCACCAACCACTCTGGCTGACCACAGAGCAGCATAGAGAACCAACAGCAGGAGCCGTCGACAGCAAGTCCAAGATAGGAATATGTTTTTCGTAATTTACGATACTTCAACAAGGTGCCAGCGAATGACTCGACTGTTGGCTAGAGCAATGGCAATGGGGAAGTGTGTTTTCTGTAGTGAGCAACACCCCCATTATGCAAAGCCTTACATCCATTACAGACTGGTTCCTCATCTAAGCTTCAGCCACCATAATCATAATGGGCTACACGTACGCCTCACACCGATTACACGCTGGTTGCTTGGCTCTACCTCCCCAGCTACAACCAATCCTTACACCCATTACAGGATGGTCCTGCATCTCTACAAGTGCACCTTCGCTACCCTCACCATGGATGCAGAAGTAACACGACCTGAGTTATGTCTTACCTGATATTAGCAAATGTGTTCAGGCCGGTTGACTGTTGGATAAGTGCGTGTTGTATGCCGCACGCCATGTTTTCAGTACAAAATGAGTTCACCAAGAGACATTTGTATTACTTATAGTTACCACCTTATGCGAGTTGTTTGCGAAGTGAGTTTGTAAATGGATGAAAAAATCGGGTTCTATGAGTATACTGCGAGTAATACGGATGAATTTAGTCAACCTTGAAATCAAGCTAGTGAGTATTCCTCAGCATCAGTTTGAGTGGTATTATTTGTTTTTGTGTTTCGTTATCCAGCTGAAGGCAGTTGCATAGTATTTTTGCCGACAGCCAGATGTCATCTGCAGGGATAGTTGGAGTTGAGTATCGTGACCTTTCATTACTCCATGAAAACTTCGTATATGTACACATACCAAAATCACGAACCATAGAACTATCGCATATATATGAAGGTGGACAACAACACCCTCCTTCCTCGAAGACAATCAGCCTATCCACCTATGTGATCTAGCCAAGGACATTTACAGCCGGTTCGAGTCCATGCGACCTCTGGCTCTGTATGAATGTATTGAATATGCTTTTGCTGCCGCCTGCTGCTAATGCTACTGCTCCTTCACCATGAAATACCCAAGTCCACGATCATGACCACCTTAACAGAAATTATGTTGCCCCTTCTTGCAAGATTTGCAAGCTCTGCTGTTGTCCCGAGACTACATGTGCTGTTGGACAATTTAATTTATTATGAAAATTTTATTAATATGCAATTGGCATATGACACTCAAGATATATTATTTAATTCCACAAACTAAAGAGATATTGATTACGTTTAGTAAAAGTTTGGACAGCGTGTTGACTGGGCAATTTACAAACACATTCAGTTTCATGTCTGCCAGCCTCGCGACTCTAACTGAGAATATCCCATCTTAGGAGTTCACAACTGCATCGGCTTTCTTTACTCCCAACGGACTCGAGCGTGTGACAATGGTAGGAGTGCTCCTCTATGAATATGTCAACTTGTTGGGGAAACTTGATGTGTCACAGTTTGCCATCTATTGTCGCTTTCCACAACCAACCGACCGACAGTGACATAAGCATGCAAGATTATCAGCAAGCGGAATGAGTCTGGGAGGTGTTTGGATGTTGTACACTCTGGGAGAATATTGCATTGTACCACAAAATAGGCACCTTTCTATTGTGTAATGTATTTGAAAATTAGGGGGGGGCTATGTCTGATTCTTTATAGACCAAATTGTGTGAAAAGCATCTGTTTATCAAGGGTGGCATCTAGGGAGCGGTGGCACTGTGCACCAAGCATCATGCAGTGGCTAATAATAAGGATGTGCCTACCATGTACGATGCCAGCAGACTGTCTACCTACGTCCAGTATGTAAATTATAATATTATTTTTAATGGTGTGGTATTATCTCTGCCGCTCCCTTATGCCAATTTCAAATGGGTTGGCACAGGTATCGACGTAATGTCTGTGCCGGACAATTGAGATGTAGGATACATACTGGAAGTACATGTGGAGTATCCTGTCAAGCTGCACGATGTCCACAAGGAAATACCGCTCCTGCTAGTGACAAGTGTTCCCCCTCCCAGGTTCAACCTTTGAGTGGATAAATAATTGTATACGTCACAAAGTTAACCTCACGCAAACAATGAGTCATGGGATACGGCTGAAGACGATACAGTGGGTACTGCAATTCAACCAGGAGGTGTGGCAGAAACCATTTATATATTCATAACTACGGAGAAACGCAGGGCAACCACAAACACTTTCGGGAAAGACTTTTAAAAGCTTTCGAACAATGCCATGTACAGTAAGTGCATGGAGAATAAAAAAAAATGTCAGCATATTGAGCTTGTATGTACGAGACTGTATGCGAAGAAACTCATTTCTAAACCAGCTTTCAAATGGAGAACTACAGTATATACATTGAATCTCTATCACTGGTTAAATTATATCATGAAAATACTATATTTGATAAACCCATCTATGCNATACATTGAATCTCTATCACTGGTTAAATTATATCATGAAAATATTATATTTGATAAACCCATCTATGCTGTCGAAGACGCTCATGTATTGCTTCCACTACGAAGACATGAAGGCAGTGTTTCGCAGTAACAGTGGCCTCATAGAAATGGACACTGACNCATGTATTGCTTCCACTACGAAGACATGAAGGCAGTGTTTCGCAGTAACAGTGGCCTCATAGAAATGGACACTGACTCCTTTGTGCTAGAAAAGACATAAGAGCTGAAGCTGTCCCTGAAGCGGAGTTTGGGTTGTGAACTGGCCGAATTCGACACCAGTGCCTTCCGTTCCACTATTCCCTGCTACTCCCCCGCCAACACAAGGGTGATTGAGTATTTCAAGGATAAGTGTGGTCGAAGGGATATCTAAGACGTTGTTGGGCTTAGGGCGAAGCGATACAAGTATAGATGGAGGATAAAATATTGAAGCAGGCCAAAGGGATACAGAAGTGTGCTTTGGGAATATACCATAATATTCTATGACTATAAAACATGTTATTGAGACAGCAGGTAATGGGAGTACAGGTAAACAGTATTAAGTCACACCATCACGAGTTGTATGCACAATGTATCAACAAATTTACCCTTTAAGTGATGGATGGCATACACCAGTTCTGAGATTATTAAAAATATATAGTCCCTAATGGTTATGGCTGTTAATGTTCTACACACATGCAGCTGGGGCAGGCATGCATCATATGTGCCTGTCCTCCAGGATAGCCAGTGGGGTCATGATGCATAACAGGTAGCAGTTCCTCGCTTCGGGCTTGTTGGAGATGAAGCACTTATCCAATACTCTCTCCCACAATAAATGGTGTGAGTGTGTGAAGATCTGTTCCAGTATTGTGTTTTTCCAGCAGCATGATGACTGGTGGAGAGATATTTTTATTTTTCTTTATCCGATGTTGTTGGATATGCAGGTTGGCGCTTTGGTCTAGCTACCTACGTGTAGAACGCTTGCTTTTTTTCCAACAGCACACTGTAGTTCGTCCGTCCGCAGTAGTGGTTGTATCTAGGCGTGTTGTTGCTGATGGCTGTTGGCATACTGTAGAACATGCATGGTGTTTTTCTTATCTTGTTAATTGTGTCAACGATATATACTGTGGCAGGCCTGTTGCTTGGTTTTATCAGATGCGGCCTACTGTTTCACACCTCACAATATCTNCAACGATATATACTGTGGCAGGCCTGTTGCTTGGTTTTATCAGATGCGGCCTACTGTTTCACACCTCACAATATCTGGTGTGTACTTGTGCACAGAGTTTGGCGTCTATATTGGGTCTCCTACCAGGTTTCTATAGTTACTTCCCAAGGGACACGCTGCTTATCCTAGCGAAGTTGTGAGTGCGAAATTGTGTTCGTATCACACACATGAACTGCAGTAACTGACGGTCGTATCGCACTTTATAGCTTTATTGCTGTGTTGTCCCGATCTTCTCTCCTCACCAGTCTATCAAGTAGACTCTTATTCTGTTGTTGTCTTCTTTCTGTGCGTCCATGTGTCCGCATTTATTTTGATTTTTTGGTGGGAAGTTTTCGTTTCGCCGTTTCGGAAGCCACCAGTACACTATGCTTGCGACAACACTGTTGGGTTTTTATGCAGACGTATAAATGTTTGCATATAAAAAATTAATGGTGTTGTTTTTTGCTAGCGTAGTGTACAGCCCTGGTACAAAGTCCAGGAGCCGTGCACATGGTTATGCCGTGTGGACAGTAAGTGTCAGGGCGAGGCAGTGGTGAGCAGCGGAAATCATTATCCTTCAGCGGCCATGTCGAAGAAGCAAACTGGGATTGTAATTAGTTTAATCCAACAGCTAGAAGTTACAGAACCACTTGGTGTGCGGCATGATAACTAGGACCACACACTTTTTCACGCGTGAGCTGTCTTCGCTCCGTGCTATGCACGTTGAAGGCAAAGACAGTGGGGAGGCGCGCGTGTACATGTAGGTGGTGCGTGCACATGATTGCTGCGCATGTGCGTAGCAGCGCAATTGGTTATGTATGGATACTTCTTACATGCAAATGTATTTTTGTTAATAGTTTCCTGCACTCTCAGGGACCAGAATTGACGTAGAACAGTTGCTACAAATATAAATATATATATATACATACATATACATAACCTTTACATACAGAGGAGTGGGCGCGCACGTAGCCTGCAGCTCTCATTGCAGTAAATTATTATATTCACATTTCTATGCCATAATGTTTTATTTATATAACTTGTTATATCTGTTATATAGAGTCACCGTCTTTCCAAATTATGTACATAAATTGTATTTTTTCCGAATGGTTTATATATGTATTCGACATTAAACACCACATCTTCGTAGATGATCTCGTAGTCTCGTGGTCAAGGCGCTCGGCTGACGACCCGAGGAGTGCCGTAATGATCCCGCGCTCCTCCTGCATTTTTCCAGTTCTAAAGCACGAGCATATAAACACAAGATTGAATGACAGAGAAAGTGGTTGAGAAAAGGGAAATTCTTAGGGGAAAAGGGAATTTCCAAGGGGAAATGCAAAATTTCGATGAAAAAACAGGATGGCCTCTGTTGACGAGAAATATCGGAGCATGAGGTTTCGTCGTCACAACATGCAAGATGGCGACCGTGGTGCCATAGTACCACATCCAGAAACCAGGTGGCGGTGAAGGAACATTTTATAACTACTCACAGTATACAAAGTACATTATTTGACTTCATCGCATTAAGTGAGGTGCACTAAAACATTACATATCTAATTACCATGCACACGCTTTGACAATAAGTATTCGAATGTCGGCGATCTACTACTTGATTTTCGAATTTGATAAACGTAATTGATGCTTATTTTGGTAATTCGATTTTCTCAGGTTTATCTCGCTTCATCTATCATTAAATCTCGTCACTGCTCACCTCGTTCACCCCATTCGCACTGAAGGCTTCAGTTGCTAAGTGCCTCACTCACGCCTTATCTCTTTTTTTTTTGTAATACATACACACATGTGCTTATTATTTTGGTATGAAATGAGAAGTGGCGTCACTTTTAGAATTAACATTAATTTCCTTACTTTAGAGATCACTAAACTTCATCACTTAAATCTTTAGTTTATTTTCTATTTACGCTACATTGGAGTATATACAAAACCCAGTTCAATATGAGTAATATTTGTTTTTCAAGTTATTTAAAAAATAAAACTGCCAGCAAAAATCTGTAATATTTACAAATTATACAGCAAAATGTAATTTAACGTGTCAGTTTTATACGGACAAAGTTAATTAAAATTCTAATATTATCTTTTGCGTGGTTTCAACATTTTTTATATTTTACTATTTATTTAACATTTACTCGTCATTTGTTTATCCTTCTCACAGATCATGTAAATGTTTTGTGGATTTTTGATAATTTGTGTGCTCAATAATTGGCATACTGATTCTAATTATTAAGAGCATGTATTGCCTTGACCAGAAAGCATCAAAGACTGCTTGGTTATCACAACGTTCCTATCAGCTTCGACTTCGGTCACATCCAGCAATAATTATTTCCATCTGCGAGTTTATTTGAATTGAGACATGCCAAGAATTACTATCGTCATTATCTTTGACTGTAATAGGCCCGACATAATACACAAAATCGTGTGAAACTGCCATTTGTAATGTGGTTTGCGAGGTGCTCAGATCATGAAACCAGGGTATGTTCATTTGTCAGAAAAAACAGGAAACCATAGATTTTATTTTTATGTGTTAATACATTTTCTGGTCCGTTTTAAGGAAAAACGATTTTAAATATAAAGTATAGAAACATAATTTTATCTACGATAAGAAGAAATGACAAATTAATTGATATTTTCATCGATATTAGACATGTCCTCGTAACGAAGAAGATACAAACTACATGTTTAGCCTAAACGCATCAGTTTTTAAATGCATAAAATATAGTAATCTGACGTGCAGCAGTTCACATTTTGTGAAACAGTGTGTCTTTTACTTTTATAACAATAATGAAAAACATGCTGACTTCCCCCCTGTCATTTGGTAGAGGGAAACGAAGTTGGTTGAATATGATGAGAGCATCTGCGTGCATTGCTCAATCATACACCGATAGGGAACTAAGTTCGAGACTTCTATTACACAAAAATTATTAATTATCCTTCAGACTTAGAGAAAATCTGGTATTTTTCCCCTAGTGATCGACGTGAACCTGATAATAGCGAGGGTTAAGATAAATGAATAACACAGAAATATTTTAAACACTTTTACCTTTATTTACAGATATGACATAATAATACATAATATATATTTTATACATGCCCAACATATTTTTCATTCGAGCAAAACATTTATGGTGTCTGTTTTGGAAGAACAATACCTGCTGTGAGCATTCAAGCTACTCTTATTCGCATATACCGCACAGCAGTTAAAGCATGGGTAGGTCTCTTAGACGATGGCAAATAAAGTTACTTTCTTCATGGCATTTGGCACTGGTGCGGATAATGAATGTCTTGCCGCAATACATGCACATGCTTCCTGATGAACGCCTATCATTGCCTTTGCACTTCTTGTTATGATTATACAGAGCATCACTACGGGTAAACACAGCATCGCAGTTATCACAGTGGAACGTCTTGTATGCTGGGCTGAACATGCAATGGCAACTTTCATGTCGGCGTGCAATACAATATTTACTAAAAGTATTTCCACAATAGTTACGTTGATATCGTAATGTATGTAGAAACTATTCAGTGTTCATTGCTGTTGTCGATGCCGATGATGTTACAGATGGTGAGTCTTCAACCATTGATTTCGTCTTCATATTGTAGCAGAATACACGGTCGTAGTAGATGTATGTAGTTGTAACTGTCTGCTTTCCACCAGCACGCTCGTCAACGAAATGACGTCTGTTTGTACATGCCGCTCTCTTGTATACTGTTTGCACTACATGCAAATTTGTATTTTAGTCTCGTGTTGGCTCTGTAGATGACTGCTGGCTGTGTTGTACAAACGTCAGCATGGTTGCTGGACTGAAATATGTTACCTTATCAGGTAGATTGCTGTCTAGCCTGCGAAATTTCCAATTCGACCTCTCGACATCTATACACTCGATCATCTTTCAGAGTGGGCGATGCCCTGTTTCCCTTGTTGCTGCTGCTGCTCGCTCCAGATGTGTCTTACACCAGCTCCTGGGACGTAGTGTGCCTTTCACTTATAAGCACTACCTTGGGATGGTTGCTAAGTGCTTATAAATATTTTCCCTTTACATTTTGTTTATATCTGTTTGCTTCAGTGTGTGTAGCAGTGTTGACCTTATCGCACCTGTGCTATGCGGCTTCTCCAATTTTCTTTCTACTAGCATGATCTACAGCGTACGATGTTTGCGCAGTCAAATAGGTTGTTAAATGCTTTTAGCCATTTGTTTTATAATATTTTTTTACTTTTCATTTTATTTTTCTATCTGTTTGCATCAGCGTGTAGCAGTGACGTCTCTCTTGTGCGACTAATGGTTTTGATGTATGCTGTTTTGTGACATGCAAAGGAAAACTGTCTTTACAAGTCGCGTAATGCGTAACGCAATCGTATTCATTTTTGTGGTTGGTCCTTGTGATCATTGGGGACACCCGATTTTCGCGAAAAGAATCTCAATTAGGCTTGTTTTCGATATCCTACTTGCACATAGGCAACTTTCCTTTGGTTGTTGGCCANCGAAAAGAATCTCAATTAGGCTTGTTTTCGATATCCTACTTGCACATAGGCAACTTTCCTTTGGTTGTTGGCCACGTGTTTTTGTGAGTAAACACACTGTATTTTACAGGGCCAATTAGAATTGAGATACTCGTATACAGCGTCCGTGATTTGGGCAGGCACCTCAGACGCGCAGCAGTTTAAACCATCCAGTAGGGAACGTGGATCTGAGCTGAAGTGTTTTGAAATACACATAGACAGGAAATCTTTTCGCAAAAGTAGGTTGTCCCTGGTGATCATTCGTTCTTTTTCATGTCGAGATGCATTCTAGCATTTTACTAAATTTCTTGGCGTGACAGGAACACTGATATCACTATTTAAGAATTTGGTGACTACATCTAAAACATTTCGAAAATTATACTAAGCTATGCTTTAAGTGTGATTAGGACCTATTTGACACTGCGCTCATTTTCACAGTCATGGGCGATGCCTATGCTACGAATTTGGTAACTATATACCACACAGTTCGGAAATTAATGTCAACTATACTTATAAGTATGCTTAGAATAGGTTTGACCCTGCGATCAGTTTCCTTGTTGGGAGTGATGCATATGTTATGAATTTGGAGACTGTATCTTAAACGGTTCGGAAATTATGGCAAACTATGCTTATTAATATGCATAGGGCATAAATGATCTTACGATAATTTTCCTTGTCATAAGTGATGGCTATGTTACGAGTTTGGTGACTATATTTTCAAGAGTTCGGAAATTACAGTCAACTTTGTTTATAAGTGTGCATAGGGCATAAATGACTTTGCTATAATTTTCCTTATCGGCGGTGATGTCTATGTTACGAATCTGGCGACTGTATCTTCAACGGTTCGGAAATTACGGCAAACTATACTTATTAGTTTGCATAGGGCATAAATGACCCTACGATAATTTTCCTTGTCATACGTGAGGGCTATGTTTCGAATTTAACGAGCGTATATTAAACAGTTGGGAAATTGTGGTAGACTATGCTTAGAAGTTCGAACAGGATGTGAATGACCCTGCAATCGTTTTCCTTGAGAGGAGTGATGTCTATGTTATGAACTTGGTTCTAAAAATTCCCATGCAATGGCAGTCGGTTGATCAAGGCATTTGACTGGCGACCCAAGGGTGACCAAGAATGATCCTGCCTGCCCTTTTGAGAACCTCGTGTAGCCAGAGACCCTTTCGAGAGGCTCGCATAGCCACCGTTGGCTAGGTGGATATAATAAAATTGGGACAGGTAGGGTGGAATGCAAGAGCATGAAGTAGGGAACAAGATGGCTATCGGTACTGGCTGGCAAAATGGCCGCCATCGGAAAGGAATGCCAGAACTTGAGGTTTTGGCTGCGGCTGGTCCCTGCCATGATGCCACTGCGAATGGAGGCTGTCGGTACTGGCATTCGTCGGTACTGGCTGGTAAAATGGCCACAGTAGGCCATAGCCAATCAGAGACGAGACTCATTGCACATTCCAGCTGAGTTGCTCACTTTTCGCTGTTTTCACTGATTTTACTCAATTCTCACTGTTTCAAGTTTACAGTGCAAGAAAAAGCGTGTAACGATTTAGGAATGAGTCCTTTATTACTAATGTATTAAACATCCTACTTGTACAGAGACCTTATCATTCCAAGTGGGTAACCCATCGCGAGATATAGACTGTTGAATTCTTGTAATTTTTATCTTTTACAATACATATTTTTCTCCTGGTCTCCTGTAAAGTTAATTTGCAATGCTGAAAAGGCGTCAATATCTATAATGTATTCCAAAGTCATATTCTTGCAGGTTCTTTATCGACTGGGCTGTTTGATTTTCGGGATTCTTGAAAATTGGTTACCAGCTTAATAAAGCAAGATCAAATCTTAGGACGAAGTATCTGCCAAAAGGTATGAGTGAAAATGTAAAAATACCTCCTCCATAGCCAGAAGCTCCATGTGATACATAGTAATTTCTCTCGGGACTTTGTAGTACATGACTAAAATGATACAGTGACCTCTCGTTTCCATCCTCGACTGAAATATGACAGCCTATTATACTGATTATACTGAATGAATCTACACACACAATTCGGGAAGGCAAGTTCTTTGGGAGACACCTGAATTTCTATTAACCTATTAAAAATAACTTCTCACTCAGGGATTCAATGAAATTTC